>JASDQU010236555.1:0-17054 GCA_032191745.1 Picea mariana
CCGGAGTGGTACGGGCCCGGAGTGATGTGGTAGCCTGAAATGAATGCTACGTGTCCTCGATGGATAAGTGCCATGTGCTGAGTTGAAAAACACTCATGGAGTGGTAGGGCCTGAAGCGACGTGGCATCCTGACGTCACTTCGAGACTTCGACTCTTCAAGACTTCGATATGTAGAGCATGGTAATCTCTCGAAGTAACTTTCTCTCGGTTGATGTGGAAACCTCTCGTTACTTCGGTGCTTCGGGCTTTGAGATATTTTGAATGCGAGTATGAATATCTCCCAATGTGACTTTCTCCCAGTTGACGTGGCAGTCTCTTGTTCCTTTGATGCTTCGAGCTTCGATAGATTTTGAACGCGAGCATGAATATCTCCCGAAATGACTTTCTCCTAGTTGACATGGAAGTCTCTCGTTACTTCGGGACTTCGACACTTCAAGGCTTCTATCTGGTCGTTAATCCTTGCATGAATTTGAAACTCCAAATGCACGATATCCATCAATATAAACTACACACAGGATCTCCACCGTTGAAAACTGAACCTGTCTATTTTCTTGTATTTCAAGCCCAAAATGGACTGTTCTGAATGCTACATTTTGCTCATAGTTTTTCCCTGTGCATACAACATACTTGATCAACCTGACTTTATCAACTAGAAGAGGAAACAATTATAGGAAGGTATGAAAAAAAGAGAGAGACATGGTAGAGGTGTAGACCTAGGTCTTAACAATAACTACATATGACCCATGACAACTTTATGTGGTAACAAGTTGTAAATGGCACATTTAAGAACAATGGTGAGGTTATTTACATCCATGTCACAATTATAAGTGTTAAGATGATAAGTACAAGTTAGTATGAAAATATGGCTTTGATTGCACCCGAATTCATTCCCATGCAACAATCTAATGCTATCATATATTGATCAAACCATAGGTAAAAATACTACTTGATGTCCAATTCTAGTATTCAAAGTAATCCTTGAGACAAGTGCATCCTCCATGGCTTGGTTGAGAGCATTAATAATTTCACAGGTCCACAACTCTTCCTCAAGTAAGTGACCACTGAAATTGGAGGCTCATGTTATTTATGAGAGCTAGGCTCTCTTTCAATGCCTGTGAATTGAAGAAAGAGAGATAAATTTGAGAAAACAACTTGAATCTTCACCCAAAAATATATGTGTATGTTGTGCCCTATATTGACATTGAGAGCATGGGAAATTTCCAAAGAACGAGCATAATTCCACCCTTAATAGATCCAGAGTGAAGTCTCAACAAAAGGTTGAATGAGCCAAAAATTAGGGTAAGGGAATGTGTGCAAAGGAGGCAAATTGCCACCATTGGATCTACATAGAGAGCCACAATCCTTTCACGCCAATCCATGGAAACAAATGAAATTAACTCCAAATTCAAATATGGTGTATGGAAAAGTGTTGAATCACATTTGTTTCCCAGTATTAATTACCAAACCCTTTTGCAAACACCAACTATCATATCAACATATTTCCAAGTACATGAACTATGAAAACAAGTACTTTCCAAGTATGTAAACAAACTCCCAAGTATTTTCAAAAGATATGAACTCTTAGCGCTTTGTAAACTTCGTTCAACTAAGAAACAAATGACTGAGACAACCTACAAACCAACTTTGAGGCCCGAAACTAGCCTTTCGGACCTGGAGAGGGCTCTCTTTGGAGACTTCGTCTCTGTACAAGATATGGATTTAAGCTATCAGCTAGATTTAACACCTTTAAACAAGATTTTCTGGTTTTATTGGCGAAAGAAAGAAAGACCCTAGGGTATGGAGTCAATTTAAGAGAACAATACAAACAAATGACTTAGTGACTGGACTTAAGAGGATAAAGGCTAAATGATAAACAATATTTCAGTTAAAAATCGTTGTGTCTGGCGAGAGAAAAAAACATGAAGCAACTCAGAGCACCATTGGGGATGAATTCAGAGTTTGCCTAGAAGAATCACAATTTGTCTAAATGGCACGAATCTATAGCACTACGCGGTGAATTCTAGATTTGAAATCACGTTCCAATTTAGACAGAAAATATAGATGTGAATATACAGAACACAAGAAAGCACATATGCAAAGAGGGAATACAATATATAATACTATCACCATTATAATATTTTCATCAAATCTTTAGGACCTTTGCATTAAGTTTCAATCGGATCAACATTACATTCAATAGTCACTGTCTACACTGTTTTTCCAACAACTCCAGATTATGTTGGAAAGCTAGAATATATAGATAAGGGTATGTTGCTCAGGCTACCCTGCGCTCTAGCTACTATCCCTAGAAATTAGGCTCCCACTACTCTCTGTCAGATGACTCTTTGTATGACACTTTACTAAAAATGGAAATGATTGTACTTTGTCGCATCACGTCCGCTCGTCTTTGCCACAACGGTTCAGTCATCAACAAGGTATCGTCGTTAGAGAGTCATGTATCAATTCTTTTCTTTGATAGGGTATCTAGATGATCAGGTGATTTTTCAGACTCCTTCCACCCATTGTAACAACCTTGATTTCTACCACATGATCATTTGGTGGTGTGTGCATGTGGTGGGTGTCTACAGACCATTGCAGGTGCCTTCAAAATGATGATCCCATCTAGGGAATAATTCCTTTCTTCAAACTGTTGCACGTCTAATGTACACCTATCCTTTGCAATGGATGAGATTCCATCGCTGTGCGTTGTATGTTTTCTATGCGGGTATCTGTCAGATTCCCTACCTCCTGGTAGGAAACAGGATGCAGGGAAACAAAATCCACACCACGTCTGAGAAGAAAAAAAAATCCGGTGTCAGTTAATCATGCTTCTGGTCTCGTCTGTAGTTTTGATACCCAAAGCGTTCTCCTGAGAGACCAGTTACACCTTTTGAGGTTCATCACTTGCCTTTGCAGAACCATGTTCCCTTTCATCTTCTTCTATGCACTGGCAAGAGCTACACATACTTTCTCCACAGTCGGTTCAGATTCCTTGAAGTGTTTCACATTCCTTTCTTCCAAAGTCCTCTGTTATTCACACAACTGTATGATTGTATCTTGCGCTTCCCTGAGTTGTCTCTTGAGCCACGTCATGTTTCCCCTGCGACCTTGTGATGTTGATGCCTCGAGGGTCTTCACTGCTAACTATTGTCTCATATCTCTGTTTTCCTTGTAAAGCTCAGCAATAGCGAGCTGCACTTGCTTCAGCTGTTGTGATGGATCACAAACATTTGTGCCTTCGATGTCTGTCCTCCTCCTTCTGCCCCATCTTTCTTGACTTGTACCTTCGATAGGTTCCATCCGAATGGAGGGCATGAGTAACTCTTTAGCGACCGACTTTGTGCATGGCTATCTCAGGACTTGGGTCTCCATGGATTCCTTGGCCTTCCCCTTCTCCGGGGTATCAGATGTTGGGAGGACATGGATTCCAACATCTTTCCTTTCTCCACAACCTTTCCTTCTTCAGCCTCTGCACGATTCGATGTTACCCTTTCCACGGGTAGAGGGAAATATCCCTTTGGATCCTTGGGGATGCCTGCTGTAAGTAGAAATGAATATCGATTGTTTCCCAATCACCTTAAATCCTCAATTACCAACAATTTAGTCAGTGAGACATGGTATAGTTTCCTCTTCGACTGATCTGCTTGCCCGGGCGCTATCTGCCATTTGTCGGAGGCTTTGGTGCAAGAATAAGGGAAGATTTAATAGTCTGCTTCCTGTGAAATGAATCAACAATCTAATGTGATGCGGATGTATTCTGTCAAACCTTTCCTCACAGGTAAAATATTTCCTAATTTCTCCCAGGATTTTTCGAAAGGGCTCCTAAAAATATCTACTCGGAATGTCCGTTTCGACTTTCTCACCTAAAAAGTTTCATTTGATGAAGTCTTCGTAGCACTATGTATCCAAAGGCATGCCTTTAAACCAATTTTTACTGTGCAGAGGGATCTCTATTGCGGTCGATAAAGTTTCCTCTATCACTTGAAAAATGACACTTGCAATTACCGCAAGGGACCCGCCGAACCTGAGTGCGAACTGTTTCGGTAGCTTCATATTGAATCCTTGGATTTTTCTGCAAAATGTCATGCATCCGACCTATTCAAAATACGCCATGATCTCCAGATATTCATTGACCAACGTCAAGATTTGGGGCTTGGGGACAACATTCCTGCCACTTCGTGCACGCTTCCTTATGTTTTGGAATGTCATCAAGATGCAACGCATATTTTTTCTACGCGTGGTGGATTTGGCATGAGCCAAAGGCGACAATATCAATTGACCTGAGCTTGTGAGGAGAATTGCAGGGAATGAATAAACTTGGATGGTGAACAAAATACATGCAGATCACTCAGAATTTATAATTGAGCGGGAGAGAGATGAAAACGTTATAGGGGACGCTGAATCCATGGTGACTAGAGGTTTCGAGGCAATATTGAATATTTTCACAGTACATCTGCGCGATGGGTACACTTCAGAGTGTGTAAAGTATAGCTGATAAGAGCTACAGAGTGTATGTGATACAAGCGCCATGATTTTTCATTCTTTCCGACTTCATAATGAGATGATGATGGTCACTTCGTCTACTGACAGGACTTCCATTTAACAACTTTCCTCGACCTTAGGCATGTAAGAACTTCTCTTCTGTCAGGACACAAATATTTGGGAAAATACCTTTACCCCTTACACATGTTTTTGTTCTGACATCCCTTCCTTACTCCAAGGGCCAATCGACTACTTGCTAACTTCGACCCATTCATTGTTCGGTACCTGACCTCACACACTTTGACACACAAAATCTGACTCGACTAAGACCAACACTAACTGAAAAAATGACGGTGCTAAAAACTGGCTCCAATGGCGATGCTATCCTCCTAGTGAGGTAGCAAAGAACAATAGACTAGGTGCTCGACCATTGGGCCATATTCAACTTCCATACTCTGAAACAATGGAAAAAAAAAATGCAACCTAAACTTTCTTGACACACTTTCGACCAAACTCAGCATAAACTCAGGGCCTTTACTTCAAGCTTCAATTTTCTGCTCACACACTAACTTGAAACGCCTTATTTGAAAACAAAAAATAAAATGACTATTTACAATGACATGATACTTAAATGGACTTTATTGTACCAGGTAGTGTTTAAAGAACCTGCCATTTACAGGCCCCCAACCAATAGACTCTCCATTAAGTTCTTCTAAAAGATATGCATTGTTCCCAAGATACACACAAATTCTAAAAGGGCCCATCCAAAGATGATCGAATTTTTCATGCTTTCCCTTATCTTCATTCCTCGTGTCCCACTTTAGCACTAGATCCTCCACCTGAAATTCCTCCTATTTAGAGTGCTTGTCGAAACTTTTCTTCATCATGTCCCGGTGATGCTGTGATCAGTTGTAGACCCGCGCCCTCATATGCTGAGTGTGAATCAACTGATTTATCCTTCTCTGCATGTCATCTGGTTTGACCTCTTTCTCTTGCAATAAATTTCTAATGGGCAATCCCAGCGAGGTAGGGAAAATCCCGTCTGCACCATATAAAATTTGGAATCATGACATGGAGATGGAATTTTTGGTAGTGACTCTATCCACACACAACGCATAATTGAGTTTCTTATGCCAGGACTTCTTGTTGTCCCGCGGGAGTCTTTTAATGATTCTGGTTAATCTCTTATTAGACGATTATGCTAACCCATTACCTTGTGGGTAATATGTTGTATAATGTCCTAGGGTTATATTGTAATCCTTGCAAAAATTTTCCATTTTCTTGGACTTGAATGTGGCCGAATTATTTGTGATGAACTTGATAGGGCACTCGAACCTAGACAAGGAGTTGGTCTCCAGAAACTGAATGATGATCATGTCAGCATTCGTGAAATAATCCATGGCTGTGTGTATCCATCTATTCTGCATCGAGGATGGCAGATGAATCTCTCCTATAAAATCCAGGCCCCATTGCATGAATTATGCTTCGACCGAGATCAGTTTCAGGGGAAGGGGTTGCAACTTTCTCCTTCCATCGAAAATATGACACTCATGGGAACTTGAAACTTCTTTGTATACATGTGCGAAGATGATGGGCCAATAGTAACCTGCTCTTAGAATTTTATGCGCGGTGGTTCTCCAGTAGTGATGTTTTTCGCAGTCGCTTTTGTGGAATTCTCTGATGGCGTGTGCCACGTCATCTTCTAGTAATAAACTCAATAATATCCCTCCCGAATATTTCCAATATAGTGAGTTATCCAAGATGCAAAACTTAGTAGCTTTGAGCCTTAAGAATCTATCCTTAGTCTTACTTAACCTCGAAGGATCTTGTAAATTCCTCAACACATAAATGATGTCTGTATACCAAGGTGAATCAATGAAATTCTGAGACACCTACATGGTTATTTCTTCCTGGGGATTCTCTGACAGATCAACAATGAATTTGATTCCAAGAAAATCACAGTTCGATTGCACCACTAGTTTTGTGAGGCCTTGTCCCTTGATCATCTTTGTGGGCTTGATTTCGAGGTCATATTCTAGCATAGCCACGATCCACTTACCTCTTCTTCCCTTAGGGCCATGTTGAGTTAGGATATCCTTGACTGAGTTATTGGGCACATAAGCGATAACGTGGGAATGTAATATTTAAGTTATAAACTCCTTTAGGGATTTCACTAAGGAATATGCTTGTTTCTCCATAATGTCATACCTCAGTGGGGAATCCCTCAGCGTCCTGCTAAAATAGGCTATAATATTCTCAAAATTATGATCATCTTTCTGTAACAGTACGCCAACGATGGTATGCTCCGAGGAAAATGAGAACAAGATGAAGTCCCTCATGAAGTCTAGGCTGGCCAACACGAGAGCTTTGGTCAATGCTATCTTGATATATTCAAATGATTTCCTATATTTTGGGTTCCATTTGATTTCGTTCCCCTTTCTGAGCATGCAGGTGATATGTTTTATAATTTCCACCAGGTTCGTGATGAATCTTGTCAAGAAATTCACCTTTCCTAGGAAGGACTGCACCTCTTTCTTGCTGCGTGGAGTGCTGATTTTCAGAATTCCTTCAACCCTGTTGGGGTCTATCTTTATACCCTCCTTCAAGATGATGTGCGCCCAAAGTTTCCATTCTTGCATTCTGAAATGCGATTTCTTCGTATTCAAAGATATATTGAACTTCCTGTATTTTTGGAAGACCTTCTTCAAATTCCCAAGGTGTTGTTCGTCGAAGTCGAAGTACACTGTGATGTCTTCTAGATAGATCATGATAAATTTGTCCTTTTCCTTGGAAAATGCTATATCCATTTCATGCTGCAAAGTAGCTCCAACATTCATTAGGCCGAAAGGCATCTTGGCTTACATGAACTCCCCCATGGTGTTGTGAAAGTTGTCTTTTCCCGGTCATATGGGTGTACCATGATCTGATTGTAACCTAAAAATATATAAAGCATGAACATCTTCTAGGACCCAACTACTTTCTGCAGAATGTAGTCCATCTTAGGGGGCGTGTATTTTTCATTGAGTGAGACTTTGTTCAAGTTTTGAAAATTCACGCACAACCTTATTTCACCGCTCTTTCTTCTTACAGGCACTAGGTTGGAAACCCATTTTGAAAACCTTAAAGAAATAATAATTTTGGCTTCAAAAATTTTATTAACCTCTTTTTTGATTAGCGGAAACAACAGGCGATTTATTCGTCTTAGATTTTTCTTGAAAGGCCTTTGGTCTTCTTTGAGAGGAATGACGTGTCGAATAAATTCAGTGTCGTAAACTTTCAAGTCATCATAAGTCCAAGTGAAAACGTCGAGGAAATCATTCATGAGCTTGATGTATTCTTGTTTGACCTCTGGACTGAGAAGTTTCTATAATTTCATTATCTTCGAATTCTCCTGGGTCTTGATGTTGCAATCCTCGATATCCTCATCGTTTTGCAGTGATCTTGGGATTTCTATTTACATCATTTTCATCAAACAAATTTTCCAATAGGACTAATCCCTTTGGGATGATATTATTCTTTAGGTGTACTATGTCCCTCCCATCTATTTGGTTCTGGAAAGGGTCATCGTCACTGTACGTATATGTTCTTTCATATTTGTTGCAATAACACTCGTCATCAATGTTTATATTAGCGAACTCGTCGCTCATTTGGAGAAATATCTCCACCTATTTGTCGTCCTCAAACACATGCCAATACTTGGTATTATCGGGCATCACTGATCTGTGTTTGACTTTGATCTCATACTTTCTTTTCGGAAAAATGGGAATTTTAAAAACTGAGGCCGAGGTGGCCAAGGCATCCGCAATTTTATTCTGGCCCCTCAGGGTTGCTGATAAATTATACTTTGAGAACTCTTCGAGGAGGTCCAACACTATATTTATATATGCTCTTAGCCTGGGGTGATTAGATTGGTATATGCCTTTGACTTGGTTTATAATGAGCTCAGAGTCTCCATGCACCGCTATCCTATTTGCACCCAACTCTTTCAAAACTCTTAGGCCCAAAATCAGTGCCTCATACTCATCCATATTATTTTTACAATTGAAGGTGAGTTTGTATGAGGATAGTTTCGTTCCCACTTTGGGAGGAATTATCCATACTGTTATAGGAGAATCCCCCTGTGGACAAGTGGGTTCGCTCATGGGCTCTAGAATCCTAAGACCAAGAAAGAAAGGTGCTAACGTTGGTCACTGTCATCTTTTTAAACCTAGCTAAGTCAATCAAATAGAGAAAAGGAAGAATATGTATGTACCTTTTTTGATGTTTTTCCTTGTTCCAGTCCGAGTTGAGCTATGATATCCAAGATACTCAACAAGTCCCGCGAATCAATAACAACAAAGAAAAAACAACTTCCTATTCTACCATGATTAATCCAAAAATATATCTATCTATGAAAGACAAGTTCATGTAGCATGTAGTGATACACAACCTTGAAAGAAACATGCCAAGCACATATGTATATTGATGAGAACAATAGAGAATGCTTACAATGCTTTGATGAAGGTACAAAAACCTCTCCTAGCTCTCCTTGTCCAACCCTTTGCTCAAATAATCCAATATCAAAATGAATATGCTTTACTAGTTATCTCCCTTATGAGATCATAAGTTTGATGCCTCTAAACTACCATATGCGTTTCACCATGAGAAGGCCTCCTTATATAAGCTTGGAGAAACCCAACCACCTTAGATATTCTTGGGATAGGTTGAGGATCTTTCTCCATCAGTTGTGGATCCTCTCTAAGATCGACCCTTGATGTCAGATCCGAATCCAACCAACTCCAGAGATGAGGGGGATTTATCCTTGATTTTCCTCAACAATCCAAAATTTGCTGAAAAAGGCCAACGCTCCCCCAAAAGGGTGCACATAGTGTTGCAACTCTCCCCCAAAGAAGGCCGGGGAGAATTGGCACTCCCTGATAGTGGGTAGGGGAGAGATGCCCTTCAAAATCCATTTTTGAGTAGTTTTCTTCATGGAAAATGCTTTGTACTCTTCATCAAATGATTTCTCTTTATTAAAATAGTCTTTGAAGGTGTCTTAAGTGTCCCTGTGATGTCATTAGAGACATGACATAGGAAATATGGAAGTATGATGTTTGTGACACTTGTGACACTTAAGGCCAATAATGCGACACTAGTCACGAGGACAATAGGTCATCATTAAAGTGAGTAATTTTGATGTGTAACAGATTTCCCCCCAAAGTGCTAAGTTAGAATATAGAAACTGATGACTGAAGTACTTTGTAGACTTTTTTGAGCAAGGGTATGGAATCAGATAACCTGGTAGAAGCTGCACACAACCATTAACAAAAATTATGACATGTTTCAAACCCAAGGTTGACATACCTATGCTTGAGTGATAAAGACTTTCAAGGTATGGCCTCCATAAAATACATTGCAGATCCATAATTATATTGACAAAAAGGTATAGCCACTAAATATAAAATGTGGATCTATAATCCTATGACCTGAACTGATCGTAGCCACTAATAATACACAGTGGATCTACGAGACGATAAGACATAGCCACGACCAATACAAAGTGGATCTATGTGACAATATATGTGTCAGCATTCAAAAGAAACTCAGTCGCAACCTGGGAAAAGTACATATAAGAGTGGTGACTCAACCCAGGGTATTTTTACCGATCCCTATGTAGTACGAATCTAACCATGTGAATAGATGTCCTAATGTTTAACATGATAGAAACCACTTGATTACCGGTCAATGAGGTAAACCATTAACAAGCGCGACGGAAATCACTATTGATATCAATGATTCCCAAGGTACTCTAGTACATTCCAACGAATGTGAATAGATGAGATGAAGTCGAACATTCATGGAATCATCCGATCAGAGGTCAATGATGTAAACCCACTTTCGGATGTGAGGAGGCCTACCATTGAGGCATGCAGGTCCCAAGGTACTAACTGGTTTCTAAGTCTAGTTCCCTGATAATGTGTTGAAGTCGACAGGAATGGACTCATCGTAGGAGGGCCTTGATGTATCCCCCATAAACAACATGAAAATAACACAGAGTTGTAATTGGTGGATCAATTGAACATGGAATGACATGGGTATTGAATAGGAATTTGTGATGGTTGACTCTTGAGGCAGATACTTCCCTTGAACACTCAGGCACAACAATAGAAATATGATGATGTAGTGGATACTGTGACTTTCATCGGGTGTTCCAAAGGAGTAAAGAAAACTCAAAGGATTGGTTCAGTGAAGAGGTTAAGCAGATTAAAATGTGTGCAAAGATAAAATTCCGTGTTCAAGGGCAACTATAAAAATTACTGGTAATGTTCTCAAAAGATTCTTGGCTTGCTTCGTTCAATTTTTCCACCATCCAGATAGATGAGTACCTATTTTTAATTTATCGAGCTCAAGGAGGGTAACACATGCTCGATATAAATCACCTTCAGTAAGTCCCTCTTCCTTTTTTTAATGAACTGGAAGAAGTAAGGGTTTGGTCCCATATGGGCCCTCCAAAGTATGATTTTTTTAACAAGTCCAGAGAAGGTAAAATCAGTGGTTTTTCATGTTTAGAGAGTCTGAAAAGAACTTAAAGACGACTCCGAGGTTTTCCTTATTCGTAATTTTAGTCTCTCGAGGTTGAAAAAGAGATAAACTACTGCTCGAAAGATGCCCTTTCAAACCTTTTAACGAGTGTGAAAGGAAGCAAGATCACTCGACAATATTTTCTCGTTTAAAGAGTTTGAAAATAAATTAAAGAAAACTCCAGGGGGTTCCTTTTTCGTGTATCCATGCGAGCCCGAAAAATAGATAAAAGGTTGCTCGATTACATTCTCATGTTTTTATGAGCGCAAGAAATAACAAAGACTGAGCTCGATACTCTTCCCCCATGTCGAAAAGCTAGTGGCTTAGCTCCAGAATGATCATCAAAGGCTAGAGACATGCCCCCCAATCTTCAATTCATTCACTGAATTTGAGGTTTCCACCAATTTCTCTACTAGATGGAGAAAAATGATACAAGTGGATGAAATGAAGGTTGAAATACGAGAGATAACGAAAGACTCGACTCAACATCTATGAGCTCTGGTGAAATATTTGAATTGTTAGGAGAGGTGATTGTTTCATTTTTTAACGAGCTTGACATAGGAAAAGAACTATGCTTAAGGCTCCGGGTTCAATCCCCAAATTTCTGTTTCATTTTTTAATGAGCTTGCCACAGAAAAGAAAACCATGCCCATGACCTCTGTTTGATTTTTTAACGAGCTTTCCACAGAGAAGAGAAACTATGATTGTAGACACTTCTTGAACATGGCTTCCAAGAGGATAACACTCTGGAAGGACACCATGTCAAGGGACAAAAATCGGTCATGGCTTTCAAGAGATATTCACTGGATGGAAGAAGAATGCTCTGGAAGGAACACATGTCGAGGGCCATGACATGAGTATGGAGATCAGGCTCCAATATCCCTATCGAAGAGATCACCATTTCAAGTATCGGATCTAAATCATCAGAAGTTGAAGTCATGGGAGACAACACCACATAATTAACTTGTGGTGGGGGCGATAGTGGCTGCATATAAGAATCATTTAGGGAGGTAATCTAGTCATGATTGATGAATGAAAGTTGATCCATAGTCACAATTATTTCATTGTGAGGGAAAGATATCACATGAAAAATAATGGACATAATGACTTTCATGGCATAGACATAATCCCATCCAAGGAGTAAATCGAAATACAATGGGTCCTGGACTACCATAACATCAATAAAGACAGTTTTCCCTCCCAAAGTTATGGGACATTGAGGAAGGATCACTAAAGGGTGACTGGTTATTTTGTTAAAAGGGAACAAAGTCTAGGTAACCAACACAAGCTGAGGATAACCCAAAGGTTGCCAAGCAATAGAGGACAAAATACTAATAAACAAACCTTCATCTATCAGTGCATGAGGAACGTCTCGACCACAAAACTATACTGTAATCTTGAATGGAATGTGAGAGGAAAGACAAGGTCCAATTAGCACACCCCAATCAAAAAGGAAGGCCTCATTACTTGAAGGGGGTTTCACAGGAGAGAGAGGAATGCCCCCCAACATGGTAGATTTTGTATCAACGAGAAAAACATGGGAAGAATCGGGTTTACTCTCTAGAGGGTGAGTATGGCTGATCGATGATGGGATCATATTGACCACTTTGGCACTCTTCAAAGGAAGAGTGGGATTGACCAATGAAGTAACCATAACAACCACTTTGGCACTCTTTGGATGAAGGGTGGGACTGGTTGAGGAAGGAACTTGATTAGTCACTTTGACACTCTTCGGAGGAAGAGTGGGATCGACCGATGACAGAATCAGAGCAACCACTTTGGCACTTCTCAATGGAGGAGTGGGATCGATTGATGGCGAAACCAGATCGACCACTTTGGTTTCACTCTTTTGATGAAGAGTGGGGCTGATCGATGACATGACTAGATTAGGCACTTGGGTTTCACTTTTCAGATGAAAAGTGGGGCTGATTGATGATGACATTGGATCAACTACTTGGGTTAGTGGTTCAACCGAGGATGAAACTAAATTGACCTCCTGATCAACCGAAATGACCTGGGATGGAAGCATATTAACCATTCCATCAACTAATGATGGGTTGGGGGAAATCTTACGATAACCAATTAGAAGTTGAATATTTTTCAAAAGAGAAGAAGCCTCATCCGTATGAGGATAAAGGTGAGAATAATGATCACCTTTTCATAACATGCAAGGAAACTTGACAGTTGTCTTCTTCTTACCAACCTTAATGTCACTAGTTGACGGGGTGTCACCAACATGTATAGCAGAGGTCGATGATGTGGAGGACCACATTTCTAAGACCTTGGGAAGACTAGGGAAATCCCTCAAAAAGTGGTCACCCTTACAAATACTGCAAGGAAATTTGGGTTTCAGATTCTTCATTTTAATCTTGTTGACCTCATCAACACTCCTAGTACTATTAACAATAGTTGGTTGCTTAAATCCAACATCTGACGTAGTTGGAGGCTTGGTCCTTTTTAGGTTCTTCTTCTTCTTCTCTTTCCATTTCTTCTTCTCTGATCAGCTTGGCTACTTTCTTTAGAGATTTCACTAGGTGAAGAAGGAGAAAATGAAGGAGAATTAATGGGTGAATAAGGCAAAAAGTCGACATGAGGTTGATGTGTGAGTGGTGTAATTACATCTGAAGTATTAGGTGTAGCTGAATCACTGGGAGGATTCACGATCACCGGAGTTGGGAATAACCAAACCGGTAATCCGATGGTGAGTCCCAGAAGACTCAGTGTGGCAATGTATGGAGGACCAATGTTTCCAAAAGAAGGAAAGGTGAAAGGTTCCCCAGGACAAGGGGTTCCTCCATTGGTACTCCCAGGAGTTGTGCCATTAACAATGACTCGAACTAAGGTCCACTATGTAAAACAAACAACACACACTATGAATCTAAAAACAAACAATCAAACAAAACTTCCCATAATGAAACTACCAGTTGGTGATGAAATCCAACATCGCGAGATCAATATAGGAAGGGGTGGGGATAGAGCGGGTGGATCATTTGCATTAGCGACCTGCTTAATGGACTTACACCTTGGTGCAAGCTTCCACACAGTTAATGTGGATTTACTGTCCAAGGAGCCCAAGTGACTTTGACCAACGTCTATTCCAGGTACAATGAGACTTCCCTTCACCATCACCTCATGTGAGACCCTGAAGATTATGGCTACTAAGGTCACCAACTCGAAGTTAGCCCCTGGGTGGGTACAGTTGACAGTCCAGTCTGAATGTATGGGAAGGATAACAAGTCCGAAATCCTTCAATATAACTGAGGACAAGTGGACCGGTAGAACTCCAGAGGACCTTGAACGGATTAAGAATTCATGAATCACCGAGACCAAATGAAGATAGTTGAACCTCAAGAAGAACCCCCAATATACGATCTGACTACTACAAATAGTTGAACCACGTAGGGATAATCTACGTAACTCTCCTGAACACGACCTCGTGCATAACCCCTGTATGAGAGGGGGCTCCCAGAAAGCATATACAACAATTAGATTTTCTCTCCCTATCACAAGATGCTAAGTTTGTTTGACAGCTTTTGAAAGTTATCCTTTCAACCTATTCCAAATCTCTACACCTTAAGATAATGTAGGTTTACTAACAGAATATGTAAAAATGTCTAATGAATTTTAGTTAAGAAAAAAATATAACCACTGAAATCACGATATGCGAAATCGTGATTTAATCGAAGCCGTCAGATCAAGGTGTGATCTGGACCATCGACTCCATTTCAAAGTTTCATGACTCGTGAATTGGAGAGGCAAGAAATATGACCATTTAAATCATGATATGCGAAATCACGATTTAATCGCAGCCGTCAGATCAAGGTGTGATCTGGACCATGGACTCCATTTCGGAGTTTCGCAACTCGCGACTTGGAGAGGCAAGAAATATGACCATTGAAATCACGATATGTGAAATCGTGATTTAATTGCAACCATAGATTCATTGTGATCGTGGACCATTGATTTAAGATTCATTTCAGAGTTTTTCTTATTGCAACTTGGAGTGACAAGGACCTCCATCGAAGGAATCGCGAGATGCGAATTCATGATGAGATCTGGACCGTAGATTCATCGAAATCGTGGACAGTTGATCTAAGCTTCATTTCGGAGTTTCACCTATCAAAACTTGGAGTGAAAAGGACCTCCATCGAACGAATCATGAGATGCGAATTCACGATGAAATCTGGACTGTAGATTCATCGAGATCGTGGACCGTTGATCTCAGCTCCATCTTGGGGTTTCGGGAATCGTGACTTGGAGAGTCGAGATGCCTCATCTCCAAACTCATGAAATGTGAATTCTTGAAAAGAAATTGGTCATGGCCTTGGTCATATTGAGGAAGTAGCTAGCACATAAAAGCTCTGTATCGGAGTTTCAGAGATCGCGATATAAAGTGTCGAGACACTTGGCCATAGGAATGCGGAAATGCTGAAACCCGATTTAAAGGAAAGATTAATAAAGTTTATCCAAAAGTCTAGATAAACTTGAATATGATCAGAGGGCTATTTTTCTCTCTCGCAGTTAATTTATCAGTTGCGAATCTGTTAGCGAAACTGATTCATGATTCCTGATTGGTTGGCATTTTAGTTGCTTGAACGGTTTTTCTTTTGCCTAAGAAGATGCGAAGAGTAACTGCTGTGGGTGTGGTGCATAAAATAAAATGAGACAGACTGTGCATTTTTGGTGGTTCGGGATGAAAAATGAATTAAACAGTAAGAATGGGGAAATCACAGGATGTGCAGTGTGAGATTAAAAAAATATGCACAGTGTGAGACTGAAAATATGCGCAGTGTGAGACTGAAAATATGCGCAGTGTGAGACTGAAAATATGCGAAGTGTGAGATAAAACTTAGAGAAGAGTAACAGATTAGGAAAAGACTTGAAGCAGAGAAGAATGATAGAACAAGTTGAAGCAGAGAAGAATGACAAAACAAGTTGAAGCAGAGAAGACTTGCAAAACAGACAAAGGAAGAGAAGAATTGCAGAACAGTTAGAAGAAGACCAGATTTACAGAACATAGAAGAAGTGGTAAGAAACGATTTATCTATGTAGTTTCTTGTTTAATTAATCATTTATTTTTCAGGGTGCTTGGGAGGTTCTAGGGAGGACTGTTGTCCTCAGAGGTTCAAGTGGGATCTTGAACATAGGGAGTTGTAGATTCCATCTGGTCATGGCCAGAGAAATCAGGGTGGCAGGGTGGTGCAAGGGAGAACAAGTGTTCTCTGTTATACAGGTTGGAGCTTGTGTAACTGGAAGCTGGTGCTGGAACATTAAGGGAGTTGGTGCTTCCTTCTAGTGGGTGCTAGAGAAACTAGAGAGTTGGTGCTCTCAAACAAGTTGTAGCTTGTAAAACAGAGGTAGCAACCTCACATTGAGTTGGTGCTCAATTATGGATGATGTACATAACTTAAAAGACTGCCTATCATTTCAAAGAAGAAGAGGTTTTCTCCATTTATGGGTTTCCTCGTGAAAATCTGTCTCTGTGTATACCTTATGTGTGACTAATGCTCATTACTTTTATTGTCCATATGTTGTATAATGTTGATGATCGCTTGAAGAAAGATTAAGAATGTATTAATAGACTTAAAATTATTTAATCACAATACCAACTGATTCACCCCCCCTCCCCCTCTCAGTTGTCTTAGTAATTTCAACAATTGGTATCAGAGCTGGTTAATTTTATTCAAAGGTAGATATGTAAGATTAAACATGACAAGTCATGAAGGGACTTCAGCCTCTAAGCCCCCTCTGTTTGATGGAACACATTTTTCCTTCTGGAAGATTAGAATGAGAACATCCTTAATGGCCTTGGGTGCTGATGTTTGGGATGTAGTAGAGACTGGATATACAAAGCCTGTTGTGCTAGCCTCCAAGGACGATAAGTTAGAGTTTAGTTTCAATGCTAAGGGAATGAATACTATCTTGAATGGACTTGCTGAAGCTAAGTTTGTAAAGGTGATGCATCTTGAAACTGCCAAAGCAATGTGGGATAAACTTATTAGCAGTTATGA
>JASDQU010236560.1:0-16617 GCA_032191745.1 Picea mariana
CAATTGCTCCAAAGTTCGAGGAGATTATTATATTCATTAATTTATGTAATTTGTCTTAATTACGTTATAATGTTTAAGAATATATGTAATTTAAATATTTATGTTTTTAATTTCGAAAATAAAGTGTTTAGCTCTGTTTAAATCCATTGTGCCCAACAACAAAGATTCCAAATTACGCCCAAGGCTGGTGCGTGGATAGATTGGATCGATTTTAAGCTAGGTATAGAAAGCACAGAATGGTTAATACTATTTTTTTTTAATTTGCTATAAAAATTTACTGCATTTCGATTTCCAAAATTTATTGTAAAAAGGCCATTAATTTCATGACAGGTTTTTGGAGATTCATACATACATCCTATTGAAGATTTACATACAAAAGGACTAATAAGGTCAAAGATTGTATAACTATAAGTATAACTAAAAAAATTGTGGCAAATAAGAAAAACAGTGAATAAACCATTTTCTAAATCTTTTCCTCTTTTAAGATCGTGGATTTTATATGGACATTATGGTCTTTGCCATCTTTATGGGTTTTATTTCTTTGCCATATTTATGGGTTTTATTATCATAATCCTCTCCACCGTCTTGGAATTTACTGAATCCATAAGTTTAACAAAATTGGAGATGGAAAATCATGCAGAAATGAAGATTGAATGAGGATTTAATGCATGAAAAATAAAAAATAAAATAGCTTAGAGATGGAAAATCATGCAGAAATGAAGATTGAATGAAGATTTTATAGGTGGAAATAAATGCACGAAAAATAAAAAATAAAATAGCTTGGAGATGGAAAAGCATGTATGTAACTGAATTCAATTGATGGCAATTCATGGCAATTGAATTATTTGAATTTTGAAAACTTCATCAGAGTTAAAATTGAACATGAAAATGTTGCATATTATGGGAAAGTTGCAGTCAAAACCTGTGCAACAACAAATGTGCAATTTCCATTTGGGCCTTTACTAGGGACTTGATCATTGAATCAAACTTACAATATCAATCTTATAGTATGTTGGGAAGGAAAACTCTCCCTTTACCAAGGACTCCACCTAGACACTTGAATCAATATTACAATGTGTTGGAAAGGAAAACTCCATTGGAGGCACTGTGTGTAAAGCGAGAGACAGGGTTATCCAAGACTGGATGTAGAGATGCCCAAATGATGATGGAATGGGCTTGGCCTTGCGTGGCCTTATTAGCTAATTCTTCATGGGACTCGACATCCATTTATCCATTTATGGACATGAATATTGAATGGTGCTCATCCTCTGTTGTTGGGAATGTCTCCTGACTGAAGTGAAGAAGGGCACGTAACCTGACTGAACAACACAAGGGATTGAAGAGAAAAAACATTAAATGTTAACTAACTAATGCTATCTCTCGAGATAACATTAGTTTATTTAAATCATTGTACAACTTAGTGTAATCATCATTTCATAATTTCCAAACTAAAGACTTTTCATATCTTCTCATCGTGCCTGGAGAAGACGCCAAATAAGACCTCAAACTGAAAAATTTAGGATAAAAATTCCAGTATGGATTGGGAAATTGTATAAATCTCTCAAAACTTTGGGTTAAATTATTGGTTTGGGTGTCTTATTAATAGATGGATGAAAAACCAATTACTAATAGTCCCTAGCCCTAAGGGAAGATCTTAATAAGAATGCATGTGGTCGACGAGTATCACAAGGGATATTTCCCCCACCTTGAGTCTAATATTTATTGACCTTAGGGTAGTGTGGGAATATAGGGTGTCTTTGACATTACAATTGAATCAATTTTTTTTCTTACTATGTGCTCTGGTTCTTTTCCACTCATGCCAAGGGAAGGGGGTTATAAATCTCTTACCAACACTCCTAACGGTAAGACAAGAAATCGCCTTGATAGGACAGGGAATAGAGGTGTAAAACTCCTCTAGAGATCATATGATCCAAAAATCCCACCAGGGTTGCATCCTCTTTATAGAGGAGGAAGCAAATTTACAACCCATGCAAGAGGGAGGATTGAATCAAGGATCAGCTTGAGCTAGAGTTGGTTCTTAGTGGTGGATATTCTTGGAAGAATGACCTTGTGGAACCATAAATATATGTATGGGATCCTTAAAACAAGCAAACCAGACAATCAATAAATAAGGGTAAACATGCTTTCTTAATAAAATGTAGTTTCTATTGGAAGGTGGGAATCAAACATGAGTTATGAAGTGAACATGGAACATGTTCTCCATTCACATATGATCAAAGTATAGGTGGAGACAATAAGAGGAGCACCGATAGCCATAACTAAAGCTTATTGTTGACAAGAATCCAATGCTCAAAAGGGAAAGGGGTAAAGATAGACTTGAAGGTAGACCCAAGGAACTTAGAGAGCATGATTCTAGTACGTAGGAAGATTCACATAGTTGTTAGGTGATTTGGAAAATAAAGTAATTATATATATATATATATATATATATATATATATGATGTTGAAGTATTAGGCCAATTGATGAGACATTCTAGCTTTTGGAACCTTTGTTTTTGGCATCACTTTACATTTTGGGAGAATCCTTGACTTGAGGCCATCACAAACTCATTTGGAACTTTTCTTCTTTGATTTTTTGGGACATGTTGAGGTAACGTTCTAGCTCAAAGGTCCTTCATGCACATATTGGAGGATGTATTGGTGGATTTAGTGAGGGTTTTGTGATAGCACTGACTTGTGGTATTGCACACTAGTTCAACCACTTAACTTGTGGTTGATGAATGCCTATATTCAATCTCGTTTGATTTTTGAGATTTAATTAAGTTTACAGTTTTGGTATGATATATAGATATCATGACAGAGTTCAAAATTACATAGAAGATTTAAATTGGACATTAAAGGCACTTGAGTTGAAAATTCCCATGCTAAAATTTTCAAAATACATCTAAATATCATAAAGACTTTAAATATTTATTAGAGCCACCCCATGAATTACCTATGAAAACCATGAAGCACCACCTTAGATTCATAGGGACCACCTCATATTCATTGATTGATTTTCCCCTTGACCTTTGAAAGCATTACGGACCACCGTCCACCACGCACCTTTTGCGGATGATGAGTGATTGGGGCAACATCTCCAAGTCTTAGACAAAGTTACTTATGGGAACGATGAAATGATTTAGGATTTTTATGTCTTTCTTTGGGAAGATGTATTTTGGCTTGTCTCTCATACATTTATTAAAATCAAGGTGGAACAATGGTGAATGAAATCAAGGTGGAACAGTGGTGAATTTGACTTCATCTTTTTACTCTTTCCTCTATCATTAGGCAAACAACATGATGGAGAGATTTCATCAGGAAAACAACATGAAAATAAAGACAATCAATGGTAAGAATTAGTTAGAGAGCTAGTTCAAAATACTAGGATTAGTTATACATCTAAAGTCTTTAAATCTAATTCTTAAAATATATGGTGACTTAAATAAAGAATTAGTTAGAGGTAATGAGCCACTGGAGCTCAAAATTACATGAAAAATTTAAATTGGACATTATTTAATTTGCTAAACCTAACCCTACTCCTAAGCTAGTCCTAACCATAATAACCATTATGAATACTTATTTTTGTCAGTTCTAAACCCTATCCCTGTTATGAGTAAGGTTGGTGGAATATTTCTTGAAATTATTAAATGTGGGTTGACAAACGAAGCATATCACAGACGCAACAATTTATAGCTTGAAGAACATGGAAAATTTGACTTTCTAGATTGTATTATTATTAAAATGATTGTTTTTGTCTATTTTGAATTGATTTTTTTCTATTAGGAAGAGTTTGAATATTAAAATTTTATTATTCACCGTGGAGTGACACTTACACTATTTTATTCTATGCAGGGGTTGACTATCACAATTTTATTATTCACTGTGAAATTGGAGTTTAATAAAATCAATACTGTTAAAATGAATGTGTCATAAACCATCCAAATAAACCATACAAACGAAGAAGCATTTATACATTTGAACATGAACCCTCAATGCTTACATTTTAAAAAAATCAAAAGACACCTTCATTGATCCCATGTTCACAAAAATAATATTCAAATTGAATTCCAAAACAATCAATACAAAATACATTTATCCTTTTCCATCTTCCCCCACATCAAGACTATTGGAGATATTAATTACAAGTCAGTGAGCTTTCTGTCTCTGTCGACTTAGTTAGTTAGTTAATTAGTCTACAAGTTTCAAGTTCATGAGCTATACGTTTACACAATCTTAGTTTTTTCTCAATCAGGGATTTATTGAATGATTATATTTTTATCTTTCTTGAGTTATGTTATGCAGATGAGAGTCAGTCGTATTTATTTTCCTCTTAATTGCTTGAGTTGGTTAGCTTCTACAGGAAGTCTTACTTTTTATCTATATTTGTCTGAGTTTGTAAGAAGTCAATATGCAAAAATAGAGAGAGAAAAGATAAGAGTCAATAGTCAGCAAGAAGCAACAACTATAATGAGTCAAGAAGTCTGAGAGCACAAGATCTATGTTTTGTAAGTTGCAGAAGTTGTTGGAGCCGAAACTTGACATAGTTTTATATTATGTATTATCACGCAACACCCAAGTTTTTAATATATATCAAGTATTTTATATGTTGACAAATTTATGAGTACTTCGAAGTTTATATGCTAGGTATAGCACAATGTTGATTTTCTGTCAAAAAATAGTTTGTTTAGTGTTATTATCATAGTGTGTAGTAAATCGTGTAGTTTGTGAACTATGCAATAAGTTTTGAGAGTTCAGTAAGGAAGTTTTGAAGCATGCAATATTTATAATTGTGTTGCACAGAGTTTGTCTGTGCAATGTAGATATGATATCTGGTATTAGAGCAGGGGGATCAGAGTAGGTTCTATGAGAACATGTTTAGCAAAGAAAATTTTATTAGATTAAGTTTCAAGAGCAATAGCTATGTTGTAAAGTGAAATTGTGGCTTCTACTTCAAATCTGCAACCTCCCACTTTCACAGGAAGAAATTATGAGTTATGGTCCTTAACCATGAAGGAATTATTTGGGGGACAGGATGTATGGGAGATAGTCGAGAATGGATATCTGGAACAACCACAAGGCTATGAGATTTCAGGACAAGAAAACACAGTGTATAGGTTGAAGAAGGCATTGTATGGGTTAAAGCAAGATCCCAGATCTTGGTATAGTCACATATATTCCTATCTCACTCATAATGGATTTCAAAGAAGTGAATGTGAGCCAACACTGTACATAAAAGAAAATCAACAAGGTAATATGTCAATTGTTTCCTTATATGTAGATGATTTTATTTTTACAGATGATTTTGGCATAGAAGAATTTAAGTCAGACATGAAATATGAGATTGAAATGACCGATTTGGGGCTTATAATATATTTTTTGTGTATATAATTTCCCCAATCCAAGTCTGGTATATTTATTTCACAATCTAAATATGCACATGAAATTTTGAAAATATTCAACATGATAAATTCCAAAGAATCCCCAACACCTGTCATAACATGATTGAAGTTAAGTAAGGAAGATGAAGGGTCCAAGGTGGATCCACATTGTTTAAAAGGTTGGTAGGCAGTCTTATGTATCTAATAAAAACAAGGCATGATATTATGTATGGAGTGATCTTGATTTCAAGGTTCATGGAAACTCCAAAAGAATCCCATTGGAAGGAAGGAAAGAGAATTATGACATATGTGAATGGAACAAGATATTTTTGAATCATGTATTCTACTTTAGAGTATTTCAAACTTATTGGATACACTGACATTCATTATGGAGGCAACATTGATAATAGGAAAAGTACCTCTCGACACACATTTCATTTTGGAATAGGTATAGTACCATGGGAATCAAGGAAACAACCCATTGTGATTGTTTCTTTAGCTTAAGTTGAGTACATTACAACTACAAGCGCAACTTTTCAAGTAGTTTGGATGAGTAGAATGATAAAACATTTGTTCTAGGAACAACAACAACCAACTACAATATTTTTGGACACAAATTAAGCCATCATGTTATCAAAGAATCATGTATTTCACAAGAAAACAAAACACATTGATACAAGGTATCATTTTATCAGAGAATTGGTAAATAACAAAGAAATTTATTTAAAGTTTCGCAGGTCTGAAGAACAAGTCATAGATATATTTAAAAAATATTTGGCAAGAGATTCATTTAAGAAACTATGCAGTTGTTTAAGAGTCGATACAGTTGTAGAAATTTGACAATTCATGTCAATTCAATTTTTGATGTAAATTTTATATTTTGTAAACTCACCTACTTATAATTAAGGGGGAGAGTTGAAGATATTAATTAAAATTAGGTGAGATTTGCGTCTCCTTGAATTAGTTAGTCATTCAGTCATCCTGCAAGTTTCAAGCTCGTGAGCTCTATCTTTACACAAACTCATTTTTTTTCGAGTCAACAAGCAGGGGAGTTATTTAATGAGAAGATATTTATCTTTCTCGAGCTCTGTTATGCAGATGAGAGTCAGTCTTACTTATTGCCATCTTAATTTCTTGAGTCAGTTAGCTTCTACATGAATTCTTAGTTTTTATCTATATATGTCTAAGTATGTAAGAAGTCGATATACGAAAATAGAGAGAGTAGAGAGAAGAGTCGACATTAAGAAAGCAACAACAGTTGTAAGGAGTCAATAATTCTAAGAGAAAAAGCTCTATGTTTTGTAAGTTGGAGAAGTTGTTGGAGCCGAAGCTTGACATAGTTTTGTATTATGTATTAGCGTGCAATGCCCAAGTTTTTAATATATATGAAGTAGTGTGTGTGTTGACAAATTCATGAGTATATATGAGTTTATATGCTAAGTATAGAATAATGTTGATTTTGTGTGAAGAAATTGTTTATTTAGTGTTATTATCACAACACATAGTAAATCATGTAGTCTGTGAACCGTGCAATAAGTTTTGAGAGTTTAGTAACAAAGTTTTGTAATGAGTAGTATTTGTAATTGTGTTGCACAGAGTTTTTTTGCGCATTGTAGATCTAAGAAGGAATACCCAAGAACTACAAAGGAAATTGACCAATAGACATAGTCAGATGAATTTCGATGATCTACCAAATCCTCATATGCAGGGTGAATCAAGAGAGGAGTTGATGGAATAAAATACAATGGTTATAAGTCACCCATGCATACATAATTTCATACCTATAATTCGAACCTCTGAGAGGAAGACCATACCTCTTCACGACTTTGTTATCTTCGTCAGTAAGAAGTAAAAACGAAAGCTATTTCTTCCTTTTAGATGGTGGTAGGTTCAAGGGTGTGAACCATGAAAAATGTGTACGTAAACAATGATTGGGTTTTTTTAGGGGATGGTATTTACAGTATAGCCACAAACATGTTGGTTTGAAACTTATATCTTCAAGTTCACTAAAAAAGGAAGAATTAAAACATTCAAACATTTGGTCTTCCAATACATAAAATACTTAAGATAGCTGGGTTTCTGCATTGTCTTGGCAAGGTGGGTCGATAAAGACAACAAACCTGGTATTCCACTTTCCATTGCACTTCCTCCATTACCACTCACTACTCGCATGTAGAAAATAAGATGCCTAGCCAATATCACAATTATAGTCCATAGTTGTATGGGAGATATGGTCAAACATGGCTAAAATGTAAATATGACTTTGTAAAATATAAAAGGTTAATAGTGAAGTAAATGTTTAATGTCAAGTAAATTTGCTAATCATCTAAACGTGGAAATCAAATGGCTAGAAAATAATTTGTTAACATGATTAAGTAAATGTGAAAAAGTATATAGGTTGACGATTGCATTCAAAAGTGATAGGAAGTTATCAATATAAAATATCATTCATTGATTTGGAAGAACTACGCAGAATATGTCTAATTACAAAATCATTAAATGTGCCCATTTCAATTAGGTGTAAAAAATCATTAAATGTGCCCATTTTGAATAGGTGTACGCCTATCAACATAACTATTCACGTAATGAAAATATTTGACATGTTCAATAGTTATTAGCATGTAAAAACATAGCAGGAGTGCCTAAATCACTTCTTTACATAGACAGGTTTGTATGGAACGACCATGAAATAAAATGGATGGATGCAAAGTACGATCTTGGTGGAAATATTGGATTTACTTACTTCTTCCACAACATGCAAAGTAAAAAAGGTTGAAAATAAAATGTATCGTTCTCAAACTTACAATGGATTCCTAAATTCTTCCAAGTAAAGGAAAGCCACAAAACATGAGTTTGCATGTAAAAAAGTCATTCAAATAGACGGTTGATGTCAAATGAATTAAGGAAAATTCAATTATAATCAATAAAAACTTCCACTAAGCCATACATAAAACCAAGTGTATTATCATGTGCATGTTGCAAAGAAAAGTATCTTGCTTCATGGTGAACTACTGATGCTAAATATTCCAGGTCTATAATCTGTGGTTCGATTTCTCTTGTAATTGGTTGAGTATTGTGTCATTTGGTGAGTTACATTTTAGTATGATAAATTGTAAAGTTAAGTCATATTTGACAATCGAGCAAAAACTATAACATGAGATTCTTCAAAGTCAAGAACTTTATTGATGATGTCATCTTTCGAGCTACATATATCCATAAAACTAATAAAAAAGGATATACTGAAATCAACTATTATTACAAATATTATATTTGTTTATGAAAATTATTTTTACTATAATTTAATTTATTGAAATTATTTTTTCCACTGTTATGGTAGGATGAAAAATTATAACATTTCTATGAATTTTGCAAAAGTATTGACCTTGGATGTGCATTTATATTTCCTACAGTTAAATAGGGAAATACTATTTTTGAACTTTTTCATCATATTTAATGCAACTTTATAGTGTAAAGGAATGCTTTTGGGCATTATAGAGGTGCACGGTTCAACATTTTTATAGTTACATTATTTTTTTATGAATCAACTTACGAAATGAATAGCCACATGAATCAATCATTTATGCAGTGAAAGAGTATGTTAGATATGCCCCAAGACTATCATCACTCTATAGGGATTCAGTATGAACATATATCCTAGGATAATATATAGTTGATTGAAGACATCCAATATGATGTTTTTATTTTATTTTGGAATCTCTAATGAACTTCTCTAACAATTATTCTTATTCTAAGAAAATATTCATTAATCTATTGATGTTTCTCATATAGAATACTGAGTTTGTTTCAAAGACTTTATCTCTAGAGTACAAGAAAAATATAAAATCCACATGATGATGCACCACTGCGTCCTCCTCTACCTCTAGAATCAGTTAAGGAATGCAATGCATTTGTACAAACTATGCCAACTGTGAAAAATGATATTTTGGTAAGATTTTGTATACTGCTCTCACTATATTGAAAAAATGCATACATGATACAAGAATAAAGCATTGACTATAGGTATTCATTTAGAAATATGTTTATTATTGTATTGTTCTATCAAATGTGAATATTGTGGTTTGTGAAGTGATTAGAATTTTCGAGCATTGCTTAACAAACTATGAACTATCCTTTTTCATTGTTCGTTTAATGACATGTTTTATATGACATTATCCATTATCCTTAATTGAATAAAAGAATGCGTTGGAACATTCTATTGTTCCTATTATAGGTAATATGTTCTTATTTCAAGTAAGAGCTTAGACAATTGGTGTGAAAAATACAACCATGTCCATGTTGTGAGGATAGGTAATATGTTCTTATTTCAAGTAAGCGCTCGGACAATTTGTGTGAAAAATACAACCATGTCCATGTTGTGAGAACTCATAAAGCAAGAGATAAAAAATAATTCAACTATATTTATCAAGAAAAAGTTGAAATTGGTAAGCTTGGCAGGTCATTATCCAAAGAAATTATGGCCATAGAAGGAGGAACATTGAAGACTAAAATCACAATTATGGGACCTCTTGTTATTCCCATCAACAAGAAATTACTTTTCTTTGCAACCTTTCTTTTCAACCCTTGTTGAGAGAAAGGTATTCAACATAAAGATAAAACCCTATATTATATTTTTTAAGATTTAATTTGATAAGAATGAGATGAGATTTTTTACAAAAAAATATGTCATTCCAAATTTTATGGACATGATTCAAAACATCTATTTTTCTCGAAATTTCCTCTCCAGAGTGATCTCACACAAGAAACAATAAATTCTATCATAGGACCCAATCATGAAAGGTATAAAACATAGTGCAACTACAAATCTTTCAAGGATTGTTTCATCATTTAATTTTTCCAAAAAAATGAAGTTAAATGACCATCCAAACTAGAATATCTAGGATTTCCATATATCAATATCTATGTATCAATATATATATATATATGATCAAAACTCATGAATCACATCCATCAACACGTATACTGAGCAAAGCCTCCTAAAAAGTACGTCTCTTCTTGTGAACAATATAATCGATCCAACTAAACAAGTACCATGTTGTGACCTTTTTGTAGTTGGACCAAGTGAGACCATAGAATTAACAACCATATTTTGGTTAATTTCCATCCATTGTATCCATCGACACATCTACTCCACAAAGCTTCTTGAAAAGTACATGTCTTCTTATGGACCATATACTTAAACTTGTATCATGTTGTGACCCTTTTGCAGTTGGACCAAGTGAGACCATAGCGTTAACATCTATATTTTGGTTAATTGTCATCCATCTTAGTAAACAATATTTAATAGAGACTTTATTTCTCCACATATATCTACATATTTTTACCCACCTATCCCCAATATATTACACTTCCACTCATCTATGAAGTCTATACTCAATAGTAGGAACTCGTGTATTATTCTTCTCTAGTTCATGTTATAACCTAAAAATAATTTATCATTACTCTATTTTTAATCTTCTACGTAATCCCTAATGGGTTTAGTTTAATATTGAACACATTGAAGTCCAAGATTGTTTTGCATGACCATAGACACATTTTTGTCAAAAGTAGGGAACATTTTGTTTAGTAAAATTCCCTTGAGTCTATACAAGAATATGCATTTCTCTCCCATAAAATCCCCATGCGAAAAATTCTAGAAGAATATTCTTTTTGCACAATTTGCAAGGAGTTCTATCTAACGTATTTATGTTGGAAAGGTTGATATGATTTGGATCCTCATCAAAAATATGTTTACAAATTTTGTAATAAGTATTTAGCTGTTTTTTGAAAAAGTTGAAGAAGCTTCCAAAAATTTATTTGGAACATGAAACAAAATATTGTGATGATTGTCCTTCTAAAGAAATCCATTAAAAATTACAATTGTGGAACATGGAATACTAGGAAACGAACTCTATGACCACCTATATCCACTTAGTTAGTGCACAGTAGTAAAGAAAATATAGTAATTTTTTTTCAATAAAGAACTTTGTTATGCAAACATATTCTTTGGAAACTATTAACTGAAACAATATTGATGCCAAACCTTTAATTTTATTCCCCAAAAAGAAACATCCCTTTCTCCAAGAATGTTTGACTCATAGAGAAGATATGTGTATCATGGAGAAGATATGTGTATGAGACTGAAGGTTTTAACTCATAAAGAATATGTGTTTGAGAGTGAAGGTTTTAACTCATAGAGAATATGTGTTTGAGAGTGAAGGATGTGGATGCTTAGAAATTTATTGAACAAACAACGTTAACACATTCATTTTAACTCAACATATTTACTTAAATTATTTTTCTTGTAGTGGAGGGTTTAAAGCCAAATGGCATGGCCCATTTGTGAATTACACCAATCAAATATATGGTTCCTATTAACTAAACTTCAATAATATACAAAGACAACATTTTCCTTAAACATATAAAGTAATATAAAGTATTGAATGATAAAATATATTTTACAAATAAAGTTATAGATTTCAGAAACTAAACTCAATAAAATCAAATATATGGTTCCTATTAACTAAACTCAATAATATACAAAGACAAAATTTTCCTTAGACATATAAAGTAATATAAAGTATTGATTGATAAGATATATTTTACAGATAAAGTTATAGATTTCAGAGAATAAACTCAATAATATACAAAGACAACATTTTCCTTAGACATATAAAGTATTGAATGGTAAGATATATTTTACAAATAAATTTATAGATTTCAGAAACTAGATGGCCATTTAACTGAAGAGTTGTAGTTTACTTAATATAGGATAGAGAAGATAACATGATTCGAAGATGCAAGAAACTCGGTTCTTTACCAAATTAAAATGTAGAATTCATCAAATGAAATATGGATTTGATGTTGCAATTCTCCTTATCAAACCCCTCATGCTTTGAGAATAAGTATCATTGTTGCAACTTTTGTAAAAATAAGAGAAACAAATAACTGGAAATGAAGGACAAAGCTTTTAATTATTTCACTAATAGGTGGAGATCATCGTTGTATTTGCTTACATATGTCATTTGATGTTGAGTAATATAAGAAGAATCCAGAAGAATTAGAAGAAGAAGAGATACAATTTTTGGGCCAACCTCTATTTCCATGATCCTTAAGTAGGGATGAAATTGTTCCCCTATAATACCCAATTCCATGAAGTGCGGGATAAATAACTACTAAAAGAACGTCATTTTAATAAATATGAGAGAATAAAAAACTTGAACAAAATGAACATGGATGAAATACTTCCAAATAGTAATCATTCCCGTCATTTTAATAAATATGAGAGAATAAAAAACTTGAACAAAATGAACATGGATGAAATACTTCCAAATAATAATCATTCCCATAAAATTGGGGTGAAATATATCCAAATAATTTCCCTAACTAGAAAAATAATGTGAACGGAAGGATTTACTTCAAATTTTACAAGGAAAAAAGAATTTCACTACTCTCCTCTCACTAATTCCCATGGGATAAGGGTTTTACATACAATTTAAAAAAAATAAAAAAATATGAATATAGACTATGTAGAGTGAAACCCGTCTTTGTAAATAACTCGCCCAACCAAATTTACAAGCCAACTAATTTCACCCGAAAATTTTTCTATGGTCTAAGGGAATAACATCTATCCTATGGCTCCCTATGAGAATGTTTTGTCATACCATTTTTTCGTAAGATTGCCTCACCTGTTGTTACCAAATTAAAGTGAACGTGCAAGTGAACATGTAATCTATGCAATGCAGAGGTATACAAGTTGCAATTTCATACATGCATGTATCTTCTCCTATGCATTATTCTTTCTATTAAAACTCTCTACCGCATGTTTCTCTAACTGTACAGAATTGAAATGCATCCATGGTTTTCCTCTACCTTCAACTTGCACCCGCAAAAGCCATGAGTCGGTGAGAATTATGTGTATGTGGGTATTTATGTCCTCCGTAGGGTGGGAAACAAAAATCTATGGATGAAACTGTATGTGATGTTTGGGAAAGGAAATCGACATAAAAATCCATGTGTTTGGGTTAACGATTAACCATAGTTGAGCCAATATTGCCATCTTAGGGAAAGGAAATCGACCTAAAAATCCATGTGTATATGTTAACAATTAACGATAGTTGAGCCCAATATTCCCATCTTAAGGAAAGGAAATCGACCTAAAGAAAATCCATGTGTATGTGTTAACAATTAATCATAGCTGAGTCCAATATTCCCATCTTAGGGAAAGGAAATCGACCTAAACAAATACGTGTGTATGTGTTAACAGTTAACCGTAGTTGAGCCCAATATTTCCATCCTAGAAACCAAGAGAAAAATCAACATACCTAGTTTTCCTTGGTATGCATTGGAGCACTAGATGGGATGAATTTCTTGAAGTATCAGATGGAAAAAAAAATCAATCCCTTGTTTTATTTTTGGTTGTGGGGAATGAGTTAAATCAACATACCTAGTTTTCCCTTGTATGCATTGGAGTGTTAGATGGGATGAATTTCTTGAGATATTGGATGGAAAAAAGAATCAATCCCTTGTTTTATTTTTGGTTGTGGGGAATGAGTTTGTTGTTGATTAAAGGATTGAGTTGAATGTGATTAGAATCCTAGATCTTGTATTTTACATTTTAGTTTCATCATCCGGATTCAAATTAGTATTCTCAATAGATTTTTATGTGGGGGAAAAGTGTCCATTTATAACTAGTTTGGTGGACAACTCATAAATAAAGATAATAATTTTTTTTTATTCTAGTGTAAACTATGATTATTTAATCCATCAATTATTTTTGATGGTTGGAGAATTTATTTATTCTACATACAATTAGATTTATGTTAAATGTATCTTAACATATGTGTTTATGCATGTTAATTCTGAATAGGAATACAGGGCTAGATGGTTAGAAGTTAGTTATGCTAGATTCATTGTTCATATATATTTGTGCATATGTTATCAAATGGTTATATTGTTTTTAAGATTTGAATCATGCACATGGAATTGGTTTTTCGATAGAATTATTGTATATAGTCATGTGCATTAATTTTCAATTGGATTTCTTTATTGATTTTTATTATTCAATGTGATTCCATGTTTGTTTTGCATATGAAATATATATTCTATTACTCTTGGCATCCAATGGGGGTTTTATATGGAAAATTTGATTGAAAAGAATAAGATATTTTTAATCAAAATATTTATTTGTGTATATGTTCTTGAATGGTTAAGTATTTTTAAGATTTGAATCATACACATATAATTGCTTTTTTGATGCAATTATTGTACATACCCATGTGGGTGACATTTCAATTGGATTTCCTTATTGATTTTTAGTATTCAATGTGATTCTATGTTTGTTTTGCATATGAAATGTGTTCTATTACTCTTGATATCCAATTGGGGCTCTATATGGGAAATTTGATGGAAAAGAATAAGAGATTTTTAATCAAAATATTTGTTTGTGCATATGTTCTTGAATGATTAAGTCTTTTTAAGATTTGAATGATGCACTTGGAATTGTTTCTTTGATGCAGTTACATACCCATGTGCATGAGATTTCAATTGAATTTCGTTATTGATTTCTAATATGTAATGCACTTTCATCTTTTTTTTACATATCAAATTTGTTTTACTATTCTTCCCATCCAAATGAGAAGGAAATCCACTTGAAGAGAATAAGAAATTTTGAATCAAAATTCCTTAGTAGTTAAGGAAAGTAAATATATAAGTATTGATAAAGTTGATAACCGAGAAAAATAAAAAACTTAATTAAAATTCAAGCACATACTTATGAAAAAAATACATCACATAACCAATTTCTTGTTCATAAATCAAATCCTCAACACAACTAAACCATTCACAAATAAATCTTAAAACATATAAAGTAGAGTATTTAAAAAATAAATCTAAAAAAATATAAAGTAGAGTATTTAAAGTTGAGGAATTATCCTAGAAAAGTATTTAAAGTTTAAGAGTTATCCTTAATTTACATTATCATATATAGTTCTATAATGTATTATCAAAATCTATATTATTGAAAATTTACATGCATATTTTATATAACAGTTTCAAATTGTTGTAATAAATTTGAGTTAATATTTTTAATTTTTATATAAGTTATAAGTTATCTTTATTTGTATATGGTTTATTTTTCTTATGATTATTTAAATTTTTAGGATTTATTAGAAAACATATGAATTTGTATAATAATAATTTTGTTTACATAAAATATATTTAATTAAATTAGAAATTGATTTTTTAGTAATTATTATTTACAGATGTGACATTATAATACATCATTAAAAAAATTGAGTTTCAAAATTTCAAGTATCAATGATGGTATATCTTTTTTATATCATGGAATTTCAATAAAATAATAATATATTAAATATTTAAAAAATTCTAATATTAATAAAAGAAAAATAATTAAAAAAATAATTAAGAAAACATTACTAAAATTTTTTATAATAATATAAATTAAGAGTTTAGTAAAATGTATTGAATTTGAAAATTTTTTGTCAATTATGCTTAGCATAATGATGGTTAGGAAGAATGATTATCATCCTCCACACCAAGATTATGTTTGCACAATTGATATAAAACAATTTCAAAATTTAATTATACATACTTTAATTTTATTATATGTCTTTATTACCCATCCCAACTAAAAACAAACCAAAAGCAACCACATCATTTTTATTAATACATATTTTTTTTCAAACTCTCACAATACTCACTATATACAACCAAGTTAAATAGATCTATGATGTACATTTTCAAACCCTCATAATAGTTGTTCTTTCAAACCCTCATAATACTTGCTCTATCTAAATCAAATCAAATGGATCATAATACTTTCTCTATATAAATCAAATGGATCTATGATGTAGATTTTCAAACCCCCATAGTGTTCACATATGTGTTTTTGTATTCACATATGGGTTGTTTTCTCAAACCTTCATAGTCTTTTCTATATCCAAGTTAAATGGATTTATGATGGTAGATTTTCAAACCCTCATAGAGTTTGCTGTATCCAACTTAATTCAAGTTAAATGAATCTATGGTGGAACATGTAGTACCATGTGTCATATCAATGCATTGGGTAAACGAAGTTCTATGTGTCATATCAATGTATTGGGTAAACAAAGTTCGCTTTTGAAACTGTAACGATGAAATTAGGCACTCCCGCAATGCTTACCTCAATTTTATCAAAACAACATACCTAATACATGTAGATTTTGTGCATAGACAGACA
>JASDQU010236563.1:0-13462 GCA_032191745.1 Picea mariana
TATATATATATATAAGGGGTTATATTTATTTTTATCTTGAAAATTGTATTTACGAGTTAGTTGAATCATCAAAAAGATAGTTGTGCACATGCTTGTATTTATTGATACAAATAACAACATTTGTAATTAATACTTCAAACTATTTCTTCAAAATAAAAGAGGGCATCTTTAAAATAATTTTAACAATGTATTGATGGCACAAAATTACAACATGTGTAATTACCCTCGAACTATTGCATTGCATTGAATACAGAGCATGTGTTGTTGGAAGTTGCATGGTGACTGTGCAATCCTTTCTCAAATGTTGCATATCTAGAGGTCCATATTGATATCCAAGGTAATGCTACATAAAAACCTTCATGAATCTCAAAATAATACAATATTAGTTCCAAACATTAGCAAAAACCTAAGCAAATTCATGATTAATCTTCTAAGTTCATTCATAATCAAGAGAAACCCTTACAAAAATCCCAAAGTTACCTTATGAAAAATTATTAAGGAAATTGAAGGATAGTAAAAGAGAGTGGAAAAGGTGGATAAAGGATGTAAGTGTGCCAAAAAGATGTCAAAATATGGTCTTGTTATTCTAATAGGAACCTTTCATTGGAGAGAATCTCTACTAAGCACATAGGTTCTTTAGAATTGTCAATATAATCTTAACCTCCATAATGCCTAACCCTCTACCTTGATTCCTATCAACATTATAACTCATAGCTACAACTATCACCCCAAACTCATAACTTTATCACCCTTAAACTCTATACCTTGTTACATTTAACCCCTATCACCTATAGTCCCTCCATCACCTCTAACCCTCCCTCACCTCTAACCCTCGATCCCACTAACACATAAACATTAACCCATATAATCTCTAGCCCCCATAACCCTTAACCATTAATCACCATAATATCTAATACCTAACACCCCTAATTGATTTAACCCTTAACACCTATAAGTCCAAACCTAGCAACATCACTCAATCCTTATAACCTTAATCCCTCCATATTGTAAACCCTCACCCATATAACAACCCTATTTTATTACTTTAATTAATTAGTTTTCAATTAGCCTTTTCATAAAGTTCCAATTCAAAGAAGTTCATATAATATTAACTTGAATTTCATAAATATCTTATTACAAAAAAAAAAAGATATGTTTTTATTAAAAAACTTTTAATGTCCACAAATCATTATTTCTTTTGTATGGTTTATTATGAATAAGAGACATGCAATTTCTAGTTCAATACCAAATAGTTGCTCCTTCAATATGAGTTATAAGCAGTTTAATAAAAGTATGTAAATTAATAAATTATAAGGAATGTAGTCTATGAATTTATGATAAGGTTTTCATGATTATTAGTAATGTGATTCGATATCTCTATGTATATGTGTATGTGTATGATTTGTAGTAAAATAGTGAAAGTTCTCCACCTTCTAATCGTTCACCCTTAAATTGGAATAAAATGTTATAGGGTATTAACTAGAAGAAGTATACACAAAACATCCCAAACAAGACCTAATGCAACCCAAGATCAAAATTTTCTAGCAAATTTTGATATGCAATCTCTAGTAGAGCCATGAATTTAGAGATAAATGGAGATGATCCTTTGCATATTTATTATGAAGCTTCGCTAGTGCATGGTTGTTCTAATTACAAATGTATAAAGAGCCATAGACAGTGTATTGTATTGGAACATTATAGACATTATGGACTCCCTATGACTCTTGGATTTTTGCAAACCCCATAGGTGCACATAGATTCATCCCTTCCTAAAAGTCTCATCTAGGAAAAGATGCAGTATTGGCTAAATCATTGAATAATTTAAAGGAGGTCACTTTGCATAATATTGTTACCATTAAAAGTACTATCACAACTAAACTTAAAGAGAAATTGTGGTGCAAAGAAGAAATTACCATTAAAAATACTATCACAACTAAATTTAAGGAGAAATTTTGATGTAACAAAGAAATATAGGGTAAAAGAAAATTAAAGTACTATAAGTAATTAGAATCTAAAAATACAAACTTATATTTTTGGTATTGGTATTGCAACCTTAAAGATTATTACGTTGAGTACATGTGTATAGGGACAACTTTTTCCTGAAATATGTCAACCAATATCGCCTGCCACGTCCATGTACAACTCCATCTGTCAAACATTGTGTCAAGCATTATTGATGCAAGAGAAACCTCCCCAAATCAAAGATAAAATATGGAAGCTTCAAGATGGCGTAGGGTGGATGGGATGACGTGATTTCTTGATATGCATGTAAACAATAGGGTTTGTTAGTTGTTTGTTATGATCTTGAGTGATATTAGCGATTTGGTTGAAGATAAATCAGATATTTTCATGATCCAATTGTTGTTGTATTTTTTCTTTAAAATATGTAGCCTACGAGCATAGAAGGAGGTTGGTACAATGTAAACTCAGCCGAGAGGGAGGCCAGGCACATTGAGGCCTTATCGTGTAATATCGAGCTCGGTTTATATATAAACATTGCATATTTTAATGTCCTTAAGTTTTATTTTATATTGTGTTCAATTCCATGTGTGTAAACCTATGGAATGCACAAATATTAATGTTTGTGAGTGTCTAAAAACAAGAGCCAAGCATATATGAGAGTGATTGAGAGTTGCAGGTATAAATCCATGAGGATCGTTGGATTTCAGTAAGGGAGAAGATGCATCGTTGATCACTGAAAGGATCAACGATGAGAGTAGAACATTGTCGTCCAATTGCATGATGGATCGATAACTATCCCAGCATATTGGCTTACCGACCCATGATGAAATGTGAAACTAAGTGTTAAGTGATACACAGTAGCCCGATACCCGAGAAGGTCGGTGGAAACGATGCCCGATGATCCAGTAGTCAACGAAACTGAAACCAAAACTAAATATGGTGAAGAGTTAGGTGATAACATGACATCCCTATCTCTCGATAGTCGATGGATCAGATCTGAGTCTAGTTAGAGTATGGGATGATATCAAGTGTTGGTGCCTCGGTAGTCTGATGCCCTAATCACTCTGATGATCTGATATAACTAGATTGGAAGTAGAAATAACAATGAGGTTGTAAGGTATGCCAACATCTCGACACGTCGATATCGTCGATATCACACAGTTCCAAAGAAAAGTTCTGGGATATCGGATTAGATCAGAATAGTGGTCGAGGTTATTTGTATGTGATCGTTAGTAAAGGACAATCGATTCAGTAATCCTTTAGCCTTGGTTTCTAGCTATCGATTCTGAGGCATGAACTGGAGAAAGCGCTCGATGTTTAAGGCAAGCCATGGTTTATCCTAAGTTATATGTGCTTGGTATTGAAGGCTACCAACAAAGAGAACTTGAGTCATGTGATTGGACTAGAAGGCGATTGAGAGAAAGAGTTGAAGTTCCTATGAACTTCATGTGATGAATCGAAGAGGAATGTCAGATGAAATCTAGGGTGCATTGAAGGGATAATTTTGGAGTTTATTTGTTGCGAGTAGTTGTATTAAGCTAAGCGTGGGCCCATAACCCATAGGTCCAAGGATTGAATTCAATTATTCTCGAGACCCCAGATTCGATCTTTGTCAATTGCCTATTCAGATTCAACCTCCCAACTGTAGCTATCAAGCATTGTAATGAATGTGAGAAATGAGGCCTTGAATATTCTGATTCCCTTTGATTCTAAGGAACCTTGATCATCTCCTTTACAACAAAGGTCTCCAAAATAAGTGTGATCGTTGTAGTCTTGAAGGTCTTGATTCCATTTGATTCTAAGGAACGTTGATCGTCTCCTTCCAAACAAAGGCCTCCACAATCAGAGAAATTGGACCTAGATTCCTCATTATTGAACTTAGCATGTGAGAACCACCCCTGTTCTGCTACTAAAATGGTCTCCCCAACATATATATTCATGTATAATTATGTCCCAAATGGTAACCCAAAATTGGGCTTGACCAATTTCCAAATCCAAACATAGCACCATATAGATACACCTTCACAATAATAATCAATGAACTTGGACCTGTACTCCTCATTCTTGGACTTGGCATGGGAGAGACACCCCTATTTTTCTTTTAAAAGGGTTATCCCTTCATATCCATGCCTATAGAATATTGTCCCAAATTAACCTGAACTTGGGCTCCAAAAATTTCCAGATCCAAACATAGTACCATCTAGATATGGCTTCACCATACCAATCAATGAACTTGGAATTGGACTCCTCATTCTTGGACTTGGCATGGGAGAACCATCTTTCTTTTGTTGTCAAAACGATTTTCCCACCATATCTCTATTTATATAATTTTGTCCCGAAATGTAACTTGAACCTAGGCTCAAGAAACTCCGACATACAAATAGAGAACCATCCATATATTACTTCACCATACCAAATCAACCACATGGAGACTGCTCCAAGTTGAAAACCTGCATTGGATTATAGACATAGAATTGTTGGTTGCAGTGACCACCGATATATTTACTAGAATTTGCATGCGTTTTGGGGGCTCTCGATGCTCTAAAACTCTCTCTTTGTTGAAATTGGTAAATTATTGTGCTGGCGAGAGAAAATAGATATTAAGATTTCGAATCTCATGCTTGTACTTTTCTGCTATGCTTGGGAGTTGAACCTCCAAGTGTTATGATTCATCCACATACATAGAATTTTCAATTCATACGACAAAAAACCCTAGGTAGGCCCATAATTTTCAACTTATGAGTCAAATTGCATGAGATATATCCAAAATTGTCAACTGATAAGTTGAAAAAAACATACTCATACCTAGAATTGTCAATTGATAAGCCATAGAAATGCATGCCCATAATTACCAATTGATGAGCGAAAATTCCTTTACCATACCCAAAGTTGTCCATTTATAAGCCCTAAAAACCCTATGCAAGCTCCTTCATAAAACTACATATTCATTCTAGACTGCATTTGATGCTACAATGTTTCCTTTCAAAAGAAAAAAGAAAAATAAGGAAAAACTCAATAGGAACCATTAGTCACACAGATGGATCTCTATCCACACTTTCAAACTTGGTCTTAATCTTCCTTTTAACGAGTCTCATAAGGAAAGGAGAGCTAAATTAGTTCATGCGAATGTCTCTCCTTGAAAGAATGAGACAAAAATTGGAAGAGCAGCCATGGTACACAGATTACACACAGAAAATAGAATTGTATTACACTATTGCATTGAGACACATCACACTTAAATAAGTGTTGTAGGATCCAACTTATTCTAATCTTAGAGAGAGAGGTTGAGAGAATCTCTCAACAACCTCCAACAATCTCAAACAGATTCAAACCAAATCCAAACCAATTTTATTGTAAGCAATATCTCTAACACCCTCCCGCATTACTTACATTACACTCATTATAAATCTTACAATACAAATTACAATATACATGGCTTTGTATAGTTCTTGTGTCTTCACTAACACTTCCACTCACTCTAAACTTCATGGTTTTTTCTCTTGTCTTCTTCACATTCTCGAGCTACCCATTTCATTCATTTAAAACATAAACGCTTCTGACCATAATTGATGAACTTGCAATGACCAACAATATTCACATACTCGGTTTGTTGGGGCTTCAGCGATAGAAGTTGTCAAGTACTGAACCATCTATGGAGATACTTCCATTTGTCGAATATTTCTCTTTCATCTATCCGTCATTTTGTAGGAGAGTACTCTGGATACATAATGTATTCAACATTTAATCAAGAAACTTGACCTATATAACACATAAAGATCTCATAAAAGTAACCTGTAATTGATGCTATTGAAACTCGAAGCACAATAAGACTCATCAACATATAACAGACTCACATAATCAAAACAACATTGTGTTCACGGGGCTTCCAGAACTACTAAATTAATTATGTTACTCTATTCTTTAATTGGTTCTGCACTTTCAGTTTTACAAAATAAATATGAGACAAAACAAAATCGCTAAATTCTACAGAGACAACCACATTTTCTTTATAATGAAAACAAAATACATGCTTGTTATCGACGAATGAAGCAATAGTCTCCATCGAGGATCACAAATATCCCTTGAACATTCGCTCGCTTACTTCTGGAAACTGCCATCATACATTTGGTTGATTTCTTCAACTGCATACTCCAGAGGTGGAGGTGATCATCAAATTCCTTGCTAGATCTTTGGCTACCCACTAATAACTTAGATAGGGTATCCACACAATCATCATCCAAAAGGCCACAACAACAACAGGATCCTCGTTCACCTCGGGTAGGAATTAAATTATGTCGGCAACACTGGCTCCAAGTGCGCTAATAAAGCATATGAAGTATCATGGCTGATGATGATCCTCCTTGCAATCTAGGTGATGAGAGCAACTTGAGATTTCTAACTGCAAATTTATATACCACACTAAGACACACCAGAAATATGCACACACATATACTATTATTCTATGTACAAAGAATAAAACCTCATATCTATTCCATCTCTCTGGGCCCTCCCTTAAGGGATTCAAGCCCATGCAGGCTTTGATACTAAGATAAAAATTGGAAGAGAAACCACTGTACACAAATTACACACAGAAAATAGAATTGTATTATACTATTGCACTGAGATAAATCACACTTAAGTAAGTTTTGTTAGATCCAACTTATTCTAATCTTAGAGAGAGATGTTGAGAGAATCTCTCAACATCCTCCAACAATCTCAAACATATTCAAACCAAATCCAAACCAATTCTATTATAATCAATATCTATAACAGAATGTGTTCAAGATTCAACAAACAGTTTAAGATTCAAATAACAATTATCTTGCCTATCGTCATGGTTCGTGTTGGAACTCATCCTAGATAAAATATTAATGGAAGACTCTCACATGTAGTTCAATGAACGAGAACTCTTTGGTCGTTATGGTTCATGCAGTTAGTAACGTGTCTATGTTTAAAGAAACAACTATTTTATCCATTACATAATTATTTGTCAATGTGTCAAGTTACTACCACAACCTATTGTTATTTTCAGAAATGGAGAGCATAGCATGGGTTCCAAAGCCATTGTTGCACTCCCCGAAAACTATTAACTTGTCCATAATTATCCATGAACCATGGTGATTATAATTGATATCCATAATCTCTCACAGTTGTAAGGTTGCTCGTGATACATGGGTGGTGTGTTCATAGTGTTTTGTAATGAATGGTTGGTGATGTGGGTATTGAACAAGTTGCAGTGTTACAACTAATAATACATAAGTGGTGTGTTCAAAGTGTTTTGTAATGGTTGGTTAGTGATATGTATAGTGAAACATGAGTGGTGTGTTCAAAGTGTTTTGTAATAGTTGGTTTTGTAATGGTTGGTTAGTGATATGTATAGTGAATAAGTTGCAATTCTTTGTAATGACTAGTTGGTGATGTGTGAACCGAGTTGTTCAACCATTAGTGAAGCTATATTGAACTTCTAAACTCAAATCATTAAATACCATAATATAACAAAACATTAAATTCCATACTTTAGAAATGTAAATCACTAATACCAGAATATAACAAAATATTAAGTTTCATAGTTTAAAAATGTAAATATATAACAAAATATTAAGTTTCGTAATTTAAAAAATGTAAATCACTTTCATTTGTGGAATAGTCTAATTTTTAATTAAGTTTAAAAAATGTAAAACAAGTTTATATGTGGCCTAACCTATTTTTTTTTAATACTCTTGTAAAAATGTGATCGCTCACCTGCTTCACTCTTGCGCCAATGAACCTTATGAGAGCAATGTTTAAAAGATATTTTATCAGGTAACCTTTCCCTATGATGTGAGAGTTGGTTCCTTATGAGAGCAATGCTTCGAAAATATTTTATGAGACAACCTTTGCCTATGATGTGAGACTCAGTTTGTTTTTCTGAGTTGGTCAATGAGATTAGTTTGGTTGGTAAAAGTAGGTATGGTTATCATGTTCATCAAGGTTGAATTTTGTTAAGCATCAAGTTTGTTGTTTGTGAGGTAGTCTAACTTTTTAAGAAAAGTGTTTGGTATTTAAATACAAATTTTGAAATTTATATTTAAATTATAGTTTTTTAAAGCGTCGAAAGTGGCAAAAGTGTAAAATCGTTCATATCATGTGGATGGGTTGTGATGGAATCATAACTTCAAACCTTTCATCCATTTCTAATAACTTTTGAGATGGAATTATGAATTAAAAGTTTTTTTAATAATTTTTTTCACCGATCTTTTATCCATTTCTAATCACTTTTGTGTTAGAATATATCATTCTTATTTATCTAATATGCTTGTTAATATATTGAGAAGTAGAGTCAATCTCTACGTGAGTTGTGTGATCTTATTTTTAGGAGGTTGTTTGAGAGTTGGATTTGTGAGATCCATGTTTGGTGTGTTGTTGAGATATTATCTTAAGCTCTTCATTTATCTTTGGAATAAGTTAGATCTTATAACAACCATATGAACTCTATATATTAGAGTTACATTGTATTGTATGTATTTAGTAATTCAATAGAACTTTGTGTTCACAATCATTGTCTCTACTCTCACATTTTATCATGGTTTCAGAGCATCACGGTTGGGCATGAATCCCTCGTGGGAGTACCCAGGAACATGCAGAGAGTAGAGTAGTGTGTTTGTGTAGTGTGTCTGTAGTGAAGAGAAGTCGTCGTTGGAAGTTTGTGGAAGAGATAATCTGTCATGTGTTGTGTGGACTGTCAGCCAATGTGTATTGTCCCTCTTGTTGATATTATGGTAGTTGCAGGAGGTATTTACCTCCACGTGTAAACTTGACGAGAATAGAATATTCTGGGAAGCAAGAAGAAACCCTAATTAGTTGGCTAATAACCCTATAAGGCAAGTCGGCTCAAGAGGATAACTTGTATTAGGTTATTAGCCTCCAAGAGAAGAAGTCGGCTAAAGGAAATATTATATACTAAGTAAATAGGCACCCAGAATGAGAAGTCGACCCAGACAATTTTCCAGATTTAGTATAAATACATGAGGTCAGTCTTCAATCTGGCAGGCATTCTCAGAACTGCAGAAGCAACACTTGTGCACACTGCAGTTGGCCAATTTCTGCACAAGTTTCGAGGAGAGTTGTCATTGTAGCTGTTGTAGCTAGCAGATTTTAGTTTTGTCTTTGACTATCTCTTGGTTATGGTTTGGACTCTCTGATTAGTTCTTGCTTGGTGCACTATCCTTGGAGAAAGGTGCACCACCCTTTGTTTTCCTATCTAGCCTAGGGTTTGCTTACAAAATGACTCTCTGTCAAGGTTAAGGTGCTCGGGCGTGGCTTTGGCAAATGGTTGGGTGAAAATAGTGATATTGTCTACGGTTAAACGAGCACATCCATTAGATTCTAACATGTTATGGCCCCACAACTCCTTCTTTCAGTCTAACCACTGGAATGGAGCATAGCCATAAGGATACTAAGCTCGTTGAAGAACTGCCACTAGGGTTTCTAGCAGGAGCAGTTACCAAAGCACTGTCGCCAGAGTTACTAGCAGGTGCAGTTGCAGAAACCCTAACCCTCTCGCTGAGGAACCTTAAGTGAAGGGATAGACCTAATTTCTGGATAGACTAGTGCACCCTAGCTTAGCGAATCTCTTGGTACTCTCAGCAAGCAATAACATCAAGTTTGAGTTTTTGGTCAAATTTAGGGTTGACCTAGTCAAGGCAACCATGACTTACTCTATGAAGTCAGAAAACAAGTTAGATGGGGCTTCAAACTTCAGAGCATGGAAGACAAGGATTTACCTCATCCTTTCCAAGAATAAAGTTCTAGATATCGTCAAAGGGAAGATCATGGAACCGGAATTTGAAGAAGGAAAAGAGAAGGAACCGCAAAACGTTGCAGTTATGGAGAATTTCAAAGACAGTGACATCAATTCCATGAGTATCATAGTGGACTCTATAAAATGCCACTTGATACCCTACATCTCCCATATTGACTCATCTAAAAAGATGTATGATGCCCTAACAAACCTCTTCTCAGTTAGAAACATTGGACAAGTAATGAGTCTGAAGAATGAGCTCCGTGACATGAAGATGAATGATGATGACAACATAACATCATACTTTGTGAGGATATCTCAGTTAAGAGATCAACTACAAGCTATTGAAGAGATCATCTCAGAGAAGGAACTAGTAAATATAGTACTCAACGGTCTTCCCAAAACGTGGGATGCATTTGCCACAAGCATGAACACAAGGAAGGAGTATCCTACATTCGAAGAACTTTGGACTTGTTGTGCACAAGAAGAATCAAGGATTAGTGCAAAAGAGAAACCTCAAAAGAAATACGATGATCAAACCTTCACAACAAGATTAAAGAATTTCAGGAACAAAAATAAGTTTGGTTCAAGGAAGAATCCTAATCAAGAGAAAAATATGTCATAAACACAATGCTTCAACTGTCGAAAGTATGGTCACTACAAGAATCATTGTCCCGAGATGAAGAAAAGGAAAGAGACGCATGAAGCATCAGTTTTTGAAGAAAAGGAACCTTCAAAGAAGATTAAGCAGGATGAAACATACTTCTTCTTCTAAGACAAGGTAAACAACACTCTTCATAGTTCTTGTACATACCATGTTTTATGTACATATCTTGCATATCTATTTCTTAGAAGATAATATGTTCAAAGAGAAACTATACTTATGGAAGAAAAACAAGATAAGGATTTCTACAAGTCAGACAATAAACATGAAAGGATGAAGTACATCAACAACCCCTGGTAACAATTCATGTGGAAGTTATCATCAGAATCAATCTTGAAGAAACCTAGAAGAAGTAAAGACAGAAAGAAGTCAACAATCAAGAGGAAATTGGAAAAATATTTTGGACACTTTACAGAAGGCAATAAGGATGTAGACAAAAGCATGGACTCTCCTAGATCGAGGGAGCCGAATATATTATCAAAAGAAGAACATGCACTCATGCATGAAGCAAGGATTAGGAGGGAGCTAATCCTAAATCATATGATCCATTGAAGATGATGAATTACTTTCCATGGTAGCAACCATAAAAAGAAACACGTGTTCAGTGTGACTTCAGAAGAAGTCTTCTTCAAAAAGAAGCCTTAAAGTAATCAATGGTTGTCCATCCACATCCATGATCTTATGATTAAAGAAAAAAGTTGGAATCTTCAGAGCATGGAATCTATAGAAAACTCCATGAAATCAAGAGATAAAGAGAAACATGAAGAAGAACATGAAGAATTACAAGAGAGAAATAAAAGACAAAACAACTAGTCAGTGTATCGAGAATCACAAGACTACCAGCCTGATATGAACTCACTAAAATCAATCAAGAAGAGGAATTGAAAGTTGTGATGAAGAACAGTGTATGGAAGACTTATGAATGAAAGCATTACAAGATCTAGAACTAGAGGTTCTCCCAGATGGAGGGAGAAGACTATGATGATTGTTTGTTCCAAGTAAACCAGACATACCTCTACATGAGCCATTATATCATCTGCAATATCCATGGGTTGGAGTTTACATCATATGAATACAAAGACTATTCTCCAGAATAATTGAACAAAGATTGTATGAAGAGGAACCTCAAGGATTTGAGGTATACCAAAAAGAGACCCTTGTATGCAGATGAAAGAAGACAACTTGGTAGAGAACCTCCAATGCACAACAAAAGCATGGTGAAAATTTTCTATATTATAGCAGACTGGTTACTCAGAACTCCAAAATGATGGATTGTCAATCCATGACAAAGATCTCATGATGATAGAAGAAGTGCCACATGGATATGTTCTAGTTTGAGCCTTGCCACGATGATTATGAGCTAGAAGGAAACAAAAGAGTTGAATTCAACTATGATATACTAAAATTATCAAAGTTATATTAAGCCTTTAGAGAAAAACTAGTGCTCCAAAAAGACCGAAGTACATTGAGATCAAGCATTACATTCTTTGTGATGAAGTCCAGAAAAGTGAAGTGGTTCTCCTATATATATATCTCCACAAATGAGCAGATAAGTAGACATTTTGGTAAATCCTTTGTCCAAGATGAAAGAGTTTGCGGACTCAATTTGGAGCTCGTGGAGACGATTTCCTTATTGAAAGAGGAAGAGATGAATCCCAGGTTGGGAGGGAGCACTGGTGTGTTATTGACTTATGGACAGTCATTTTTCAGTTTGAAAAGTGATCCAGGATGAGCAGTTCCTTTCCAATTCAGAAAGTGGTTTGAGATTTCTGATAAATAAGCATTTTCTAGTTCGGAAAATGGTCCAGATCGAACAGTCATTTTTGTAATGAAAATGGTTCGATGGATTGTTTATGTACCATAGACAATGATTCCCCTTGTGGTTAACATAGGGAATAGTCTAGCACAATCTCTCTTCTTGATGGTCACTCTTAGTAGTGGTCAAGAAGGTTGGTTCGCCTCGCTGGAAAGTTATTCTTTCGAAGCTCACAGTTGTGAGCAATTTCGAAGAATGGTCTGTTTTGGAGGTTGGTGCAGGACAACCATTTCCTTAGGAAATGGTCTGGACAATCATTCCCTAGGGCAGATTCATTCTCTCCAGGTTGCACTTTGTTTAGTGCTGGAGGAATGGCCCATATAGGTGAATGGTCCAGGTTCAACAATCAGGGACAGGCATTCCCTAGGGAAAATTCATTCTCTTCATGTTGCACTTTGTTTAGTGTCGGAGGAATGGCCCAAATAGGGAATGGTCCAGGCTCATAAATTGGGACAGTTATTCTTCCTTGCTTGAGAAGAATAGTCCAGATAGATCATCCTTGATGTTTTACCTTATGAGGGCAGATGCTCTTCCAGATCTCACATATATGAGTGGAAGATCGACCCAAATGATTCAGTTTATATCATAACAATGTTTTTTATGTAGGTTGATATCAGATGATATGATTGTTATGGAGACTGTATGTCTCCGAACAATAGATGTATACTACTATGGTGTATGTGTTCCACTAATTGTGACTATATGTCACTGATCAAGTATATGTGTGCTACTTGGTGTGGTAGTGTACCACTGGATAGTAGTTGTGTACTACTATGGATAGACACAATTGTGTTCTATTGAATGGCATTGTTCCGATTTCCTTGAAGACTATCAATAGTGTTGGAAAATGTTTATCAACTAGATGGATGATCAATCGATAGAGATTTCCTAGACAGAAAATGTTCTAGGACATTTATTCTTCCAGGACATATGTCCAGATTAGAAGAATGGTTCTTGTGTCACTCTGTGGAGTGAGTGACTTATCCAGCATCATGTCTGATTACTCATATGGAGTATGGTTTTGAGAGATGATGCAGCTGATGACACTGATAGTGATGATGGTGCTCATGATCTAGTCATGAGATAGTCTATAGGGATATGTTGATGCTACTAGGTGAATGGTATGTTTGTGCTCAAGACCATTACCTTCAATACCTCCCTAGCTAGGAGGGAGTGTTGATATTATGGTAGCTGTGGGAGGTATTTACCTCCATGTGTAAACGTGAAAAGAATAGAATAT
>JASDQU010236565.1:0-17011 GCA_032191745.1 Picea mariana
GAAAGAGTCTGATAGGAAGATCCAATCAACCCTTTTAAAATTCTGAAATTTTAATCTTAGTCATAGCAGATATGGCTAATAATTTTAGATCGTGAGAAAATCCGTAATTGAAGATCATAATCAAGGTTCGCTTAATCATAAGTTAGCTCTAAGATTTATCAGATCTAGAAGTTCGGCGGAACAAAGTAAGCATCGGAAACTCAAAACCTATTGGATCACTTTATCGACTATAATGTTTATAAGGTTTTAGCATTGCCTCACGGAAGTTTCCATGGTTGTTAATAGTTCTTCTATTAAAGGATAAGAAGAAGCAGCTCGTGGAAGACCCTCAGGCTTACATTTGATATGGCAGCCGAATTGGTGTGCAAAAAAGTCATGACTATCGTCTAAGCCCATTACTTTTATCACATGTTATTGTTGCACTGCAAACGATAATATATGGCCTTCCAAACCAAAGGAATATAAGGGAATAACAATTAAGGATAAATGAACATCTCGCCCTACCTTAGAAAAGCCTTTCTTTCCACCCTACCTTAGAAAAGCCTTTCTTTCCACCGAAGGCTATTAACAGGCTCATAATGGTTCCCGAAACCATCAATTTTACTCTAAATCATGCAAGTTAAGTTCTCTGATTAACAATATTTTAAGACATTTTACTTGTATTTAAGGCTTTATTTAAATTTATGGAGAGTTGGATGGGACTGATATATAGATGGCCTCGCTGCGATTTGGACTTACGAAAATTTTGAAATTTTCAAAAATTCCAAGCATTTTATCCAATAACAGATGGATCTGCACTTGTGTACACTAATTTATTTGTTTTTATTGACTCAGCTTCGCTAGACATTTTTAAATCAAATATTCAAAACCCTGGTGGAGGTCGGATATAATCAAGCTTTATTTTGTTTTATATATTTTTTCAATGTAGTTGTAGGGCGATACCTATAGGTTCACATAATAGATTTGTAAGTTTTTTTAATATTTTATCATGGGTTTGAAACTTGTAGATTGCAATGATCTATTAATTTAATCCATTATTAGATAAGTATATACTTGCAGATTGTAATGTTTTSTCAATTTGATCTGATATCTATAGATTGCAATTAATTTCATTCAAAAATTAAAAGATATAAAAAATTCCAATAGTGTCATTTTGTATTTTGTGAACTATGATTCAATAAATGAGAAATAAATTTTAGTTATGCATAAGTGTCATTTTGTGAAATAAATTTTAGTTATGCATAAGTGTCATTTTGTATTTTGTGAACTATGATTCAATAAATGAGAAATAAATTTTAGTTATGCATAAATGAAGTATGAGCAGAAATTCCATTAATAGGACTAAATAACCTACAATTTAATTTTGATTGACATGCTATTACACATGGAGAACGAAATTGTTGCTTCCTATGACTTCTATTGTACAAAGGGAGGACAAAATTTGGAGAAGTTTGCTGAGAAATTGTTGCTTGCAAAGACAGGAAACCTTCCATTCAAACATTTAAGTACGAACGGATTAATTATTTACATCTTACTATGTGTTTTGTTCAGAATACTTATTTTATTCAATCCATTCAAATTTAATAGGGAATTTAAGCATTAATGGTAGAATGATGGTGAATGTTGGTAGAATGGGCGTATTGTGTAATGTGGAATGACATACTGTATTGTGTATTGATACAATTTAATTTTGATCGACATTCTATTACACAGAGAGGACTAAATTGTTGCTTGCTGCAACTTATATCGCATAGAGGGAGGACAAAATTGTTGCAGCACTAGAGGAGAAGCTTGCAAAGACCAAAAAGTTTCCATTCAAACATCTATGTACGAACCGATTAATTATTCATGTGTTTTGTTCAAAATATCAACTCAAAAACTAAAGTCATTATTGCAAAAGTTAATATAATACAACTTACTCATGCTTTGATCATTAATTGATTATTAACAAAGTTTCAAAATTTTATGAATGTAACATCACTTTACATTTCTCTAAATTAGGATTTCTGAAAATTAGGGGTTTTGTTAGGGTTTAGATTCAATCCTAGCGAGCAAGCCACTTATAATATTTTTGAGATGTTACATTTTTTTAATTTTGAATTTAGGAAAATTAGGGTTTATGGTGGAAGACCTTTATGACATTTTCAATCGAAAATATTTATCAAATTTAACTTATAAAAAATTAGATATTTAGGTTAATAATATTTAAAATATTAAATATTGATATTTTATTTATAAATTTTAACTTATAAAATATTAGATATTTAGCTTAATGATATCTAAATTATTTAGCTTTTAAATATTATCTAAAATATTAATATTGAGTATTAAAGATTACCACATTAAGTAAAATATTAATATTGAGTAATAAAGATTACCATTTAATTTATAATTTTTGAAAATTAGGGTTTATATTAGGGTTTATGGTGGAAGACTTTAGATGACATTTTCAATCGAATGATATACCCATTCAAGAACATATGGCTCTCTTCTAACCTTACTCATGTGTTATGTTAATTTAAGACTTTAATTGTTTATTAAATATTTAACTTTCTAATTTATGAATGCATTGACCAAGATGGATAGCTTAAGAGCTGACCAAATAGAAAAAATCTTAGTATGATTATGTACCCAATAGAGTTAACATTTGCAAAATTCAAACATTTGGTAAATATTACAATCTTTGGTCAAAATTCAAAGATACCAATATGTGAATAATGGTTTTTCAAAAGCATACAAAAGTTTATCTGAACAACATTTTCTTTTTTCCTTTTCTTCTTCATGTCAATGCTTCTATGATTCAATTTTTTTCATAGATATGTTTTTATTCATAATTGTCATAATCTATGATTTTGTTTCTATTTTTGTCTTTCAGTCTTTGTTATGAAATGGTCCAATTAATTGTGCATTTTTTTTCAGTGCTCAAATGCCTATGGATTCGACCATCTGGAGTTCTTTGCCATTTGATATTTTGCAAATGGTGTTTATATGACTTCCTTTATCAGTTTTGACTAAGTTTAGAATTGTTTCTAAATGTTGGAAGGACATTTTAGAAATCCAATCTTTCTTGTCACAATGCAACCAAATTTCCATGAATGAATTTGGATTTCTTAGCCCTTTCTTCCATGATAAAAAAAATTATTTCCTTGGAGAATACCTTAATCAAGATGGGGGCATTTCTCGTTTTCTTGTGTCATTTATTGATTCTAGATACAGAGTTGAGTGTACAGCTAGATCCATGGTTTTGCTATCTTTTACAACAAAATACTCCAATTGCAACAATTATTTTGTGATGAATCCATTTACCAAGGCATTTAAAAATATTGGTTGTATATCGGTTGGATATTTTGGTTTCTTTTCACTACTGCAAAATGTGACTTCCAATAAATATGATTGGGTTGTCTTGAAACATGTTTATAAAAGGATGCAGTTGAAGTATTACATTTGTAGCAGCCTTGATAGGGTGTGGAGAAGGACAAAACTTCCTTATGGTGGCACTACACCCCCTAAAGATGTCGTTTTCTATAAGAATAAGCTATTTTGGTTGTATTTAGACAAAGATTATGAAGAGTAGCCTCACTATGGGTACACAATCTATTGGTTGGATGTTTTCAAAAATGAATGGGGGTTTTCATTTGTTTCCATCATAGACATACAATGTATGTCATTAGCATTATACAATAACCAACTAATATGTATCATCAATGATGGTTCAACCTCTGTATGGCCAATTAAGGAAGTTGAAAATTTCCAGTTTGGTCAAGCCTGTTCTGAACGAAGATTAGACTATTTTGAGGATGATTGGGGATTCAAATGGACCTTATTAGAAGAAATTTCTACAAATATAAATAAAAAATGCCCCGGTTATCTTCCATTTCAAACATTGAATGGGGCAATTCTTATGTGCAATTACAACGACATTCCCTTCATGTTCTACAATTTGATTACTAGGTTGTGTATTCCTATTGCTATCGATAATGTATCCAATGAACAGAGCTACAGGTTCAACTTTCCTATAGTTGAGAATTTCAATGATCTCATTGAAAGTGGTTATGTTTTTCCACTTATTCCAAATATTGACTCTATTGATGACATTCAACCATTGGGCATCGATATGATGTAATATGTCATTAAGCATCCTTTAAACATTTATTACTATATTTTAAACTTGATTTTCTCTATTTAATAATGTTTTCTCATTGGGAATATATATATGGTTCTAACATGTTATTAGAATTTTCATATTCATATCTTTATATTTTGATTATATAATTTTAAATATTTTTTCTAAATTTTTTTTTGCATATAATTTTACTTTTCCAGATTAATATGCATTGAAATTTTAATATGTCTTCTGCTACACTTGTTATGGTTATATAGTTATTACAATTTTACTTTTAACTTTTTTCCATGTTTACTTCATTATCGTGTTCATGTGACTTACTATATATTCAAATCTGTCAAAATATGTTATTTTTTAGTGTGCTATTATTGCCATAAAATGTGCTTCTCTATATGAATATAATTTATATTACTTTAGAAATCTTAAAATTATGTTATTGTTTCGACGTAGTTGTAGAAATGTCCACTGAAGGAACAAGTAACCGTTTACCAAACGCAATAGATCATCGACATCGTGTGAGAGGGCTAATGAACTTCGTCGTTTACGATATCAACAAAACAAAGATGTAATAAATGAATGTAGAAGACTTCTATATCGTAGAAGGGTCAGGGAAAATACTACTAAAACAGATTTTCCCATTAGTTGTAAGTATCGTAGTTTGGCAGATATCATGGAAAGAACATTTCCCATCAATGTTTCATTCCTAGAAACTTTTCATAATCCTACTATTTCAACTATTCCACAATATTCTAACAACCTTAATTTTATTGGGGAAACTTATCGTATTCTAGAAGATCATCATGTACATAGGCTATGTAGGAATGAAAACCTCCATACTTCAACCAATGGAAGTGCAAGTTTAGATCATGGAGGAATGACACAAAACATGCACGATCGAGTTATTGATGTCATTCCAGAAAATGTGCCATATACTGAAGTGCCTGTTCGTCATGCGCTTGTCATTTACTCAAAAATTTGTGAACTCCTCGTCTTGACATCGGTTCTTCCTTTCACAACCCTCATTCTGAAGAAAATTTTGCACCACCAACATAATCAATCATCCCACATACTATTTCACTTGGAACAACAAAGGTATTTCAACCATAATTCATGATGACTATATTTGAACTTCTTTCCCTTTATTGCTGACTTTAATCATTTTTTTTTCTTTAATTAGGACATTGTTCACTCCAATAGAGGTATAGAAATGAACTGTGTTCATCTTGAAAAAGATCATGTTACAAGTCAACGAGAAGAATCTCATCGCCTCCCTTCAAATCTTCCTAGACCATCTAATTGGCAACCAAATGTTGATGTTGTATGTATTTGATTTTCTATTCTTTTTTATTTACAGTTAGACTACTCCCTTTTCACACTTTCATTGAAATTTAATGTTTACTGTATTTTATGACCAGGACACCATTCAATGCAATCAGGATAGAGAAATGTAATCCATAAATTTAAGGGAAATACCAGTTGGAAGTAATAGGCCCAATCCACCTGTTGAAAATTTGGGTGGACCCTCTCACATTGATGAAGATAAAATAGATTTCATAGGTCATTTTACTCTTCCCATTGCTGGTCAACATGATCCCATGCCTAATGGACATATACAGTTTCATCCCCGCATGATTGCAGTACATAAAATTTTTTGAGTGAAGATAGATAGCCTCTCCATTGATCAAATGTACCATGTTTGCCGTGAATCATATCCTGGAATCGAAGTTTTGATGGGGTTTGAAGGACCTATTTGTAAAAGGTATAAGCAGGAGAGAGGTTCCCATTGTTTTTCTCAATGGAATTACATGGATCCTGGTTAGTAACCTCATGTTCTAAGAGTACTTACCCAAGTTGAAGAGATGCTCATAGCACGTGTAAATCCTATATTGCAGGTAACCCATGCTTGTGGTGGGAAATATAAATATAGTGGCCACACTGTCAGCTTTCCACAAGATATTTCTATGATTGCCAGAAATCTTCCACAATGTGTTGAAGATCTTAACTTCTTAATTGTGAGGAGACGTGGTGCCCAATCTAAATATTATGAATTTTATGTCAAGAGATCACGGGTCATGAATGAATTGTATTACAAAATTCAAATGGACAAATTTTATCAAGATGTTCAAATTGACATGGACTCAGTTACTGCTCTGCCAGAAAACCTAATAGATGTGTCAACTAGGCTTAAATTTGTTGATTGTGATATTGAAGAAATAGATAATAATGTTGCTGACATTCAAGGGTTTCCTGCTGAACGTTTGCACTCTCATCCTTCATCTTTTGTTGCTCGCCTACCAAATGAATGTAGAGAAGTGGAAGAAATAAGAACATTTATTGAAAATGTTGAGTCTTCACCTATTCAACCAGTCGACTGGCCAGATATTGGTTCATCTCCAATTAATGAATACAATACTGAAGGGTTATTAGACATGGCATTCCCCACATTATTCCCCACTGGTGAGGCTAATTGGTTGCATCCACCTATTTGTAACATTCAATTTCATGAATATGGATTGCACCTGCTTAGATACTTTGATTAGAGATTTGGAAGCCATCCTCGCTTTCGATACTTCTTATTAAACATGATAATGCGACATTGAAGCCAAGCTACTGCTACAGTTTTTGTAAAGAAAAATATACATGATAACTCCCCAACAACAATTGAACCATTGCATCAACAACTCTTAGATTTACCTGATAATAAGTTGGTTGAGCATCTTATGTGTTTTGGTTCTTCACTGAGACGTACAATGGCCTATTGGACAAAGTGTCGCACTGAACTTACTAACATGATTACTCAGTTGGGTTGTCCAACTTTGTTTTCTACTTTGAGTGCAGTTGATACAAAGTGGCGAGACTTGCAAAATGTCATGCCTAGAAATGAAAATTCTCATGGTTCAAATCAACATCATTTAAAAATTGAGAATGTTATCAGGTAACCCCATATTGTTGCAATGTTTACGCATCATAGATTCAATATCTTTCAAGAAGAAGTCATCCAAAAACATCTTGTAGCCAAAGACTTTTGGTATAGGTTCGTGTTATCGTATTTATGCTAGCAAATTTTCCTGTTGCTTTTTTTTGTTGTTTTTCTACTATATATACTTACTACATATTATTTTTGTTTAAATATGAGTGGCAACATCGAGGATTAGCTCACATCCACGACTTCTTATGGTTGCAAGGTGCTCCAAATGTGGAAAGATTAGATCGGTCTAATCCTTCAGATGTGCATGCAACAAAGACATATTTTGATAGATATGTAATAGCATGGAATCCACGTGACATGCATCGCCGAAACATAATGGTTCCTCGAAGCATCAATGATGACCCTTGCCTATTGAATACAAATCAGATTTTTTCTTCCAATCCTCATGATGATTATGAACATTTGTTGAACCGTGTTCAAAGACATACAAAGTGCAATGTATATTCTTGCTTGTGCAAGAAAGGAACTATTCTCAGTTGTCACTACAATGCTCCATGGGAGTTTCAGGATGAATCACTATTATTCATGGATGAACAAGGCAGAAAGAAATATGAGCCAACATGAAACAATGATAATATAAATGTCCATAATGTAGATCTTCTTGCGATGTGCCATGCAAATGTTCATTTTCAACCAGTGGTTTCTCGATATGTTGTCTTGAAATATATTTCTAAGTATGCTGCCAAAGAAGAAAAGAGGTCAGAAAGTTATCAATATATGGTAACTAGAATTTCAAATTCAGGTGCTTCAGAGGATCCTGCTTTGTCTACATACAAAAGATTCCTTGTTGAAACACTTGTTGATCGTGACATTGGAGCCCAAGAAACTTGCCATATTTCACTAAAGCTACCTCTTGTACTTTGTAGTAGAAAATTTGTTTCCTTAAATGTTGGGCGAAAGGTTTTTAGAAAGTTGCCAAAGGAACCCCATCAATTTTCCTCTCCTAATAGTTTTGTTCAAACATATCAACAAAGAACTTCTTTTATTGAACATTTGTGTTTGATAGAAGCAGCAAGATCTTGGACATTTGATGCTAAATGTCAGAAAGAACAATGGAAACCTAGAGATGTTCATGCAATTGTTAGAGTTTAGCCATGTTTTTATTCTATCCCTGATGAGGATTCTGAAGACTTCCAAACTTTCTATTGGACTGAATTGCTTTTGAACAAACCATTCAGAAAAATTCCCTTAGATATTGGCCTTTCAGATGATACAGTTATTGAAAATTGGAGAAATTTTCGATATTGAGCATGGCATGTTGATCAGGCCCCTATCTCTTCGAAAAATGTTGAAGATGATGTCGATTCCTAGGAACAACCAACCCATGTGGAAGAATATTTTGATGAATGGAAACTTTTGTCTCGGTTGGTTCCTCCTAATAATGTGAATATTTCTGACCTTCACACTCTTGGTCGAAGGGACTTTGATATATGTTTTGATTGGGACAAAACAACTGTTTCAAATGATGTTGCAGAAGAGGCAATTCATTTTATAAGAAATGCAAAATCAAGTGGTGTTATTGTTGAAAATCCTCATCCGACATCTGCATCTCCATCTTCCTTGGAAGAGAAGTAACGAGTAGCTTTTGATATAATTTTACAGCATTCCATTGAATATCCATGTCGTGAACCTCTTCTAATGATTGTTCAGGACACTGCAGGCACTGAAAAGTCTTTCCTTATTCATTGTATTTCTCATGCTCTTTCTACTTCATCAGTTGATGGAAATAGTCCTTTTCTTTTGCTTGCTACGACAGGAATAGCTACTTTTAATATACATGCAAAAACAATACACCTAGCACTAAAAATTCCTATTAAGGATATGAGACCACTACATGGGAAATATCTAGCGATATTTCAAGAGGAAATTAGGCATATTAGATATATTTTGATAGATGAAATGATCTTTTTAGGACGAAGGTTATTCATACAGATTGATTCTCGATTACGAGAAGCATTTCTGAAAAATAAATCCTCTCCCTTTGGTGGTAGATCTATTATTCTTATTGGAGATATTGGTCACCTTCTTCCTGTCAGAGATAAGCCTTTGTATGCAGGTAATACAATGGGGAAAGTCTTATGGAAAAAATTCAGGACCATTGTCACCTTGGATACAATATTTCGACAGCAAGGAAATGATCCGAAACAATATTCTTTTTGTAGACTCTTAATGAACATAAGAAATGCAGAACCCCTTTTTGATGATTGGGAACTTATTATGTCACGGGTTCATATGAATTTGCCTCTTGAGAAGAGAAGTTTATTTAATTGAGCACTTCACTTGTTCCCAACAAATAATTTGCTGAAGTTGCATAATAGGCAGATGTTGTAATCATTAAATTCTCCAATTGCACGATGTGTTGCTGAGCATACACGACGAACAAAAATTGTTGGTGTCGATGATGATCAATTGGAACGTGAAGTTCTCTTATGCCCTGGACAACGTGTCATGTTGACATGTAACTTATGGGTTGAAGCTGGCTTAGTAAATGGTGCTCTTGGTTACATTCATAATATATTCTATATGTCTGGCTCAAAGCCTCCTCAACTTCCAATGTACACAATTGTTCTTTTTGATAAGTACATTGGTGTTCCATTTGACCCAATTAATCCAAACATTGTACCCATCACACCAATTGTAAGAGGAAATCGTAAACAAATTCCTCTGAAGATGGCATGGGCCCTTACTATTCATAAATCATAGGGGTTGACTTTAGAACGTGCAACAGTTGATATTGGAAACAAAGAGCAGCAAGGGTTGAAATTCACATCTATCTCAAGAGTCAAATCAATAGATGGTTTACGTATATAACCACCTTTATCTTTTGAGCGCTATGCAAAGATGAAAAATAGTGCATATGTTACAATTAGGAAAAAAAAAAGAGGAACAATTAAAGTCCATATCATTGTAACATCTTATTTAAATTTTTTCGATTAGCATATATAATGTCTATGTTAAGTTCATTTTTTTGTCCTTTGATATTATTTTTTCAAATAATCTATTGTGAATGTTTGTAAAAACATGTACATGTTCAATAAATCCATATTACTTTTTCAAAAAAAAAAATTGCATCATTTTTCAAGTAGGTATATTTATGGTTGCGACATGAAAAGAAAATTCTATTTAGTTTTTATTGCCACATTGTCTATTTGGGATGAACAAAAACATTTGCATTTAAAATGTTTCCTTTAAACAAATACTTATTTTTTAGTGATTTAGTTTTTCTTGTACAACATTTTTTAAAAGGGGTGAATATAACTGTTGTATTCATAATGCTTGAGAATGAATGTTTTGTATTTTTTTTTTCCATCCATACTATATATATATATATATATATATATTATTTTTCTTTTGAACATACAACTATGAATAATGAGATTGCATCAAGATTTAATTCGACAATATATGATATCACAAATCAACAACAATTTCTTACTGGACTTCAAGACATGATTAGCAGGAGAAATGAAACTCCTACCCACATGTTCGATGAGACTTTGGATATTTTAGCTAAGTTGAAAGATATGGTTCGTGACTTTCAACATATTTCTAACAAAGAAGCTGGCAGAAAACTACGCAGAGAATGGCTCCAACGACAACGGGGTCGTCAAGTTTCTTTAGACATTAATTGGTGTTGCATATGTCATAAATCTGGTTGAAGTTTGGAATAGGTTGTTTGTTTTGTTTACCATTTAAGGATTTTTTTCATGTGTTGGTTTTTGGATATTATATTTTATGTACTTAAAACCATTACATTTATGAATACAAATTTCAATTTTTTTTAAGATATTGACCAATGATTTTTATTATCTTGTTCACAAGTCTATCAACTAAATTATTGTTGTCCATATGTTGCAATGTCGCCAAATTATTCAAATTTCTACACCAAAGATAAAATTTATTTATATCGAAATGTTAATATGGGTCTTCCCATTCAAGTTGTTTATCCTTTTACAGAAAAAAAATTCTCAATATAATATAATATAACAATTGACAACTAAATTAATGAATGTTAAACATTATTTCATGGATTTCAAATGTTTTCAATTTAACTCAAAACTTTTGGAAGTCTAAAATATTGATGTTAACTTCATAAATATATTATTGTTCATGTTTGGCCATCTCACAAACTTTTTAATGTATACTAGAAGACCAACTTCACACATACCATCTTTTCCTCCTCAAATCTCTTAAATATTACTCACTTAATGGAAATCAATTTTTTACTTTTAATTTACCACTATATCACATGGATTTATATTTAACGACTTCAAATATAACCATTCTAATATCTCTTTATGCAATAACATTTGCATTCAATTCTATAATAAGATTTCTTTGATATTTTGTAATGGGATTTTTTCTTTTACATTTCCTTCTCTGTAATTGTGACAATATTCTATAACATTTCTCTTTGCCCAAGCATATACTTCTTCATTATGCAATATAACCCTTAAGAAAAGAAATAAATTTATATATCCCTCAAGGAAACTAATACATTTATACAACCCTTCATGTAATGTTGCAATCCCAGTAAACCTCGTATTTCCTTCCATGCACATCAGAATGTGACATTCATGCAAAAACCATGTCATTTTACAAAAATCTTTCTTTTGTTACATTACAATGAACTTCATACCGTTTTATTTTTACAAACTTTGAGGTGATGTCACTATGTGATGAAACATTCCACCATGGTTTGATATACTCGCATATCCTCACATTGCAATGTGACCTTCATGCACAAACCTTATTATATTTCAAAGCTCTTTCCTTCGTCACATTATGATGATACATTCAGAAATATTGATGTCAAGTTCATAAAATTATTAATGTCAATATTTGGCAATCTGACATACTTTTTAAAGCATACTACAAGAAAAAAATTCAAACATACCATTTTTTCCTCCTCAAAGCTCTTAAATAATATTACGTTAATGGAAATCAATTTATTACTTTTAAATTACCACTATATCACATGGTTTTATATTTAATCTCTTCAAATATAAATTTCTTAATCTCTTTTTATGCAATCACTTAGGCATTCAATTCCACAATAACCATGTCCTGATATGTTGCAATGGGAAATTTTTCTTTAACTCGTCCTCCTCTTTTTTCCTTTGGAATTGTCACAATCTTCTATAACATTTCTCTTTTCCCAAGCATATACTTCTTGATTACATAATATAACCCTTAAGTCAATACATAAATTTATATAACCCTCAAGTAAAATCATATATTTATACAACCGTTCATGTCATGTTACAATGTCACTAAACCTCACATTTCCTTCCATTGCACATTGCAATGTGACATTCATGCAAAAACCATGTTTTATTACTAAACTATTTTATTTGTTACATTGAAACGAACTTCATAACATCATCATGTTTCCTATGTGACAAAACATGCCACCACAATTTCATATTCTCGCTTATCCTCACATCCCATTTTTACCTTCATTCACAAACCTTTTTATATTATTTCAAAACTCTTTCCTTCGTCACATTGTGACAAACAAGTCTAAAATATTGATGTCAACTTCATCAAATTATTTTTTTCCGTATTTGTCATCAATATTGATGTCAACTTCTTTAAATATTGATGACAAACAAGTCTAAAATATTGATGTCAACTTCATCAAATTATTTTTTTCCATATTTGGCCATCTCACATACTTTTTAAAGTATATTGCAAGACCAACTTCACACATACCATTTTTTCCTCCTGTAAGCTCTTAAATAATATTCAGTTAATATTCACACATATTATTACTTTTAAACTACCACTATATGACATGGTTTTATAGTTAACCTCCTCAAATAAAACTATTTTAATCTCTCTTTATGCAATAACTTTAACATTCAATTCTACAATAAGCTTGCTTTCATATGGATGCGATGGGATTCTTTCTTTAAGTCATCCTCCTCTTTTTTTCCTCTCAAATTGTGACAATCTTCTATAACATTTCTCTTTAACATTATAAATAAATTATTTAATATTTTTTTTCATAAATCACCTTACTATTTTCATTATTTAATACATTTAATACTTTATCACATTAATTTAATCATTTTTTTACACATCAATTTATATATCATTCATGTATTATTTAAATTATACATTAACACATTTAATACAATAACTTATATATAATAATATAGTATTCGAATAATACATTTAATTATATCATTCATGTATTATTTAAATGCATTTAATACAATGACTTATATTTAATTAATATATTATTTAAATTATACATTTAATTCGTTTGAGACTTTCAAATCCAGAGGGGGGTAGGGTATGTATACCTTCGTAGACTTTACCAGTCAAATCGTTGGGCGAAGGGGGGTCCCTTGTCCCACAAACAAGGGGGTCTCATACACCAATTTGTTGTGCTCGCTTGACCGTGACCTTAAAAATAGATTATTATTATTATTATTATTTTGCTAAAGTAAATACGAGATTCTCATGTATTTAATTTTTTTTTATTAAGTAAAAAGTGAATCCTATTATATTAAAACTTCAGAAAATACACCATGACATGTAGGTACCTGTTGCCCCGCCAGTGAAAGAAACCGAGACAACTGGCATGTCCAGAATAGCATGCAAATTCAAAAAACTCATTTCGCCACCCTGCCCGAAGGTAACCAGGGTGCATGACCAGTTTCAGCAGTAGTTTAGTAAGGCCTATGCTAACACTAACAGGGCTATTAACTAGAAGAGCTACATCTCTCATAAACATCAAAAAGAGAGAGAGAGTTGGAGACAATGCTGAACAGAAGAACCTATTCACCGGGGTCCTCGCGGTCGTTCGTCTCCTTGCCACTGCTGACACGAATGACATAGAGATGAGCGCAGGTGGGGCATTGTCGTCATGGAGTGGCAGTAGAATAAGCTGTATACAACATGTCCAAGCGTTGGCTAATGTGGACAGCCCTGAAGATTTGGTCATCCACCATGCTGCGGACCTCGAAGATCAAGTTCAGGTGCTCCGGGTGAAGGAGTGGTGGCAGGGGTGGCGATTCTTGCTTGGCATCCGTCTCCTGGTGTGCATGTTGCGTCCTCTGCGGCTGCAAGTCATTGTCGCCTTCTGTCAGCTCTTCCTCCACCAGGTAGGTGGCGAATTCCTCAGTGGAAGCGTCGCTGGGACCGTGTGCCTCTCGCGGGTGAGCGGTGGTGCTTCTACTTCAATGCACGCTGGGGGGTTCCAATTGTCCGAAACCGTAAACATTCAACTTTCAAAGAAGTCATGGGGGAGCTCCATAGTCAGAATTTCCTCGACATAAGTTCTAGGGGGCGAGGCTACTGCTATGTCCTCCTTGTGTTTCTTCCTCTTAGCAAGAACCGGAGCACGATCAAACAGTTTGTGTCTTTTCCTTCGAGAGTCGGTCGCGTACCTCCCTGCTCCTCTGCGGGGTTTTCCTCTAGCTCGCAGCATGATTAAAATGGAACGAGAGCCAGGATTTCTCCTTCGCTCCTAATTTTACTCAGCTCTATGAGATGCAAATGCATCCTAAGTGTTCCGAGAAGGCTGATAAGAACATAAATGGTGGTTGCATCCATTAAGGCCGAGAGCTTAATGCTTTGGTTGGCCGGCCTGTTCTCGCACGTGAGAGGCCCCATCAAAAGATGGAGGCCGACTGAAGTGAGGTCCCTCATAACTAGCGGGGATATGAGGGCGGTTGGCCGCCATAAATGGCCCCTCCTGGTGCGTCTCCACATGCCCATCCTGCACCTCGTGGCACCCCATCCGAGGCTCATGTATTTAATTTATTATTTTGTATGTATTGTAGAATTTTATTTTTCATTAATTCATTTATATTTTATAAATAATTATCAAATAATATTGAATTTGTTATTATTAAATAATTATCAAGTAATATTTTAATACTTCATAAATTATTTCATATATTTATTACTTTAACACATTAATGTAATATTTATTTAATACATTAAAATAATAATACATTAATGCATTTAATACATTTAATATAATTTAAAACATTTCAAACTTTAACACATTGATGCATTTATTATTTTAGACATTAATTTATATATCATTAATTTATTATTTTAAAAAGTATATTAATAATCATCAATATAATAATATATTTATATTTTTGTACATCAATTAATTAACACAATATTTTTTTTTTTAAGTAAAAGTAGTATTATATTAAGAGCTTCCAAAAAAACCAGGTTAACAATGCCAAGTCATACCGGCCGTAGTTACCGGACTGCCCCATCATGGAGGAAACCAGTCCGGCCGGTCCGTTGGAGTTGGGCTTTTAAGCCATAGACAAAACATTTAGGACATAACTGTCTGAAGACTAAGTACAGTAAAGCTAGACATCTGGAAATTAAGACACTTGGAAGACTAAGTACTGAATTACTAGACACCTGACGTATAGGTCGGCCATGTGGCTGGAGGATTCACTGGTCCATGCACCGCGTGCCCAGTCTCGTTGTTCTCCTGAATGCCAGCAGCTGCAGTGACACTGGCCTCCCGCATTGCCTCCTCCTTGCTGCCTGAAGATCCTTGCGCATCGGCTCCATCTCCCTCGACTCCGGGGTCTTCAGCTTCGGCCTCTACGTCTGAATTCGGGAATAAAGCATCGCGCAGGGATGCCAAGATCTGGAGACAGTCGGCTACCTTAATCTCCGTAACCTCCACCCGAAAGTGTAGGTCGGAAACCTCCTGCCGCAGCTCGAAAACCAGGGTGTACAGAGTGGCCAAGTTGTCCCGGAGTTATTCTTTGTCAAAGGGAACCAGGCGGCCTGTCGCTGGCGGACTGAGATGGCTCGGAGAGGTTTGGCCATGGCCCAATTCGCTGACAGAAGGCTGGGAGGGGCCGGGGTCAGGGTGAAGCCGATGCAAAGTGGCGGAAGGATTGGGGATAATGGCCATGGAGCCGAAATGCGGGGGCTGCAAATTCACCGGAGAAGAAGCAAATTGAGAGCCGAGCTGAGAGTCGTCTGAGGAGATGTCTGGTGAGGAGGGCGAGGGACGACGGGGCCTCCACAGTGCGCATCGCCGGGGTTTGCCTCGCTGCCTCGGCATGGAGCAAGCGAAGAGAATTGCAAAGGGGACGTGGAGCAGAGAAAGGCAAGGATGGAATGGCTCTTGCTCACACCAGGGGAGACTGCTGTTCCGCTGCAGAATGAGCCCGAAAAGAGTGAGGAGCTCCATAATAACCCAACCCACTTGCGAGTGCATCGAAAGGATGTCGATGTAAATGCACTTCATGGCCGAAGTGGAGCGATTAAATACAGGGCAGGGTGACGGGCCTTGGCACATGCCTGGCATGCGTGGCCATGCTACGACGCCCTGTACCTTCAACCGCCAAATGTCACGATAAGCTGAGTGACACCCCATCCGGGGAGGAATCAACCATACCAGCTTTGTGAATAAACTGCTGTAGAATGAGATGATCTCGATCCTGGGTTGCATTGCAGTGGAGGTCTGGGCCGCTCCAATTGACTCCCAAGTTGGCTAAGTCATCAGCCACTTGATTAGCTTTCCTGCGAACATGAGTAGGGATGACGACCAGATTTGGGTGGAGTAAGCTGGCGATGATTTGTAGGCCGTGAGAAAGTTTCCAGCTGGGGGAGATGCTGTTTGGTTTTGCTCCACTCAGAATGCGTTTCAGCAAATCGATTATGACTTGAGAGTCGCCCTCGGCAATTATCTTGTTGTATTTGCGAGTGATAGCTTGATTTAGACCCTGGACGAGGCCCCACAGCTCCACGGCATTGTTTGTGGTGTGCCCCAGAGATCCTGCCATTAAGTCAAGGATGTGACCGTGGTGATCACAAAAGACCACCCCATACCCTGCAGTGCCTGGATTGCCTTTGGAGGCTCCATCGAAGTTGAGTTTTACAAAGTCATGGGGGGG
>JASDQU010236570.1:0-15653 GCA_032191745.1 Picea mariana
ATGGGCCAATGGTTTTCCAAAACCATGGGATGGTAAATCTCAAAAGGTAAAATAAAATATTCACTTTTCCTCTTCTTTGAAACTTTTTCTTTTAAATTACTTTTTCTCACTTTTTAAATGACAATTAACTTAACTAATGCCAAATATGGAATATTTCCTTAAAATTCTTGGTGTGCACTTATACTTCTTCACATGCACCTTAAGAAAACCTTTTATTTTGTTTTTTTCTTCTCTTCTTGTTTATTTGATTTTATGTAGAATGACATTTTTACTTTCGCTGAAATGTGTAGAATATTTGATTTATAAATGGCCAATGTCCAATATGAGGTAAAAGACCTTATTTTAGATAAACTCTATTTTGTGGCCAAAATTTGGATCGAGAAGAAGCTCTGATACCATTGTGGTGAACCAAGCCAATTCACGAGGTAAATACCCAATGTAGGTAGGACAACAAGTTATAATCCATAAAGGATAATATATTCAATAATAATGTATATGAATATGAGATGGTGAGATACAATAAGAATGAGGGCCTTATATACCCACATAGGTGTGCCCTTCCATGAAGAGATGAGGCCTTTCATTGGGAAGGTGTCTCTTAATTAATTATTCATTAACTATTATAATGTATTTATATTTATTATTATATATTATGTTCATAACATGGGTTTGGTCCCATATGGGTCCTGGAGTTTTGTCCCATATAGGTCCTTCAATGCATAATTTTACAAGCCCAAAGAAGGTAAACTCGGTGGTTTTTCATGTTTAGAGAGTTTGAAAATAACTTAAATACGACTCCATGGGTGACTTTTTTGTAGATTTAGTTTCCTAAACCTGAAAAAAATGTTAAACAATAAAAGGGAGAACTCTTCTAATCATGCTTGGATAGAGTATTCATTTTTTGTAATTAGTCTCATGAGGCCAAAAAATAAATAAAATACCACTCCAAATATGCCCTTTCAAACCTTTTAACGAGTGTGAAAGGAAGAAAGCTCAATCGACAATCTTTTCATGTTTAGGGAGTCTAAAAGGAGCTTAAAGGAAACTCCAAAGAGCTCATTTTTCATATAGCGTTTACGAATCTGAAAAAGAGATAAAAGTATACTCGGTAACCTATTCTCATGTATTAACCAGAACGAGAAAGAACAAATACTAATATTAGTAACCTATTCTCATGTATTTACGAGAATGAGAAAGAACAAAGACTAAGCTTGTTCTAGAAAAGATTACTATGTTACAATGGGAATGACCCCCAAGAGAGAATCCCTCCTAGCAACATGTCTCTCTAGAGGTACTTTTACCATAGCCTACGTGGTAGAAGCTAGTAGCTTCTCTCCAACATGATTTCCAAAGGCTGGAGACTTCCTCCCCAAGCGTCATTTTCTCCATTGACTATTCTTCTTTCCACGTTTAGGAATTTGGCTACTAATAGGAATATTTTCACTGGGCAAAGGAAAATAAGGTTCAAGTATTCGATCCATAGGAAGACTCGATTCGAATGGAGGGGGGTATGTTTGGTTTTTTAGCGAGCTTGACATAGATAATGAACTATGCTCGTAAGTGTCTGTTTCATTTTTTAATGAGCTTGACATAGGAAAATAATTATGCTCATTAAGACCAGGTACTACCAAAGGATCAAGTGATTATAGGGATTTTTACACATGTGTTGAAATCATATTTAGCGTGGAAACTTGCGGGGTGTCAGGAGGAGGCAAAGGAAAAATCCCCATGAGCGAGGAATCCTTAAGGAGACCTACTCCTACACTCTCATACCCAAGATTGGAACCTATAAAAGGGACATTATTCGATGTAGAATTGTGGAGATCTGGAGTGCAACAGGCAAGTTGGTCAATAGTGACAATTTTCCCCTGATGAGGAAATTGTAAAATATGAAACATTGAAGATGCGATGATATTCATTGCATAGAACCAAATATGACCAAGTAACAATTTGTAATCTAGAGGTGGGTCAACCACTTCGATATCGACAAAAAAAAAATCACCCTTCAATGTCAGAACAAAATATTGCAAGAGTCTATGAGGTTGGAAACCACATCGATCAAAAGCTTTAAGGGTGGTAGGAGACTGGTTAAGTTTAGGAGAAACAATGGTTCTCCAACAAGACAAAGACATGACATAGGTGGAGGCTCCTTAATCCAAAATAGTGCGATGGATGTTCTTTCCACCAACTAAAATTTGAATTTGGAGTGTTAAGTGGTGGGAGAGCCTCGCCTTAAAATAGTCAAGATTAAACGTAATCATATTTGATTCCTCTGGATCCATATCTCCAATGGTTGACAACAGGTTTCTACATTGACTTGGAAAATTTTGTAGAACTTCGAGGGCTGACATAGAACAAGGTTCTTGCTCCAAGTATTCAACAATATTGTAGTTTTGGGCGGAATAGGAACTTGGATTAAATGTCACTTTTCTAATTGTGCCCTTGGGCAGGCGCAACACTGCATCAGAAATTGGCTTCTCAATTTGATGGGGGGTGGAAGATGGAGGAGAAGTTGACATGGAGAGTTGATCGATAGCCTTTCCATTGGCATGATTACCTGGAATAGTGTCATAAGTATTTTCTCCGGTCATTAAATTAACTGCCCCCTTACACATATAGACCTGAGAGGTGCTTGAGGAAGCATCCCCATGATGGGAATGACCTGCGTCTCCCCCTTGAGGAGGGGCAGGATTTTTTGCAACCAATTGTTTTTGCTGAACCGAGAAAGGGTCAATTAACCCTGCAGGTAGAGAGATACCTTTTATAAACTTCCTCTCGATGAGAGAAATATTTCATGTAGTGGTCCTCCGTACAAATCATGAAAGGAAACTTTGCTTTCCTATTCGATTGAATATCAACAGTCTTTGTAGTATCCTGTTGGTTAGAAGATTTCTTGGATTTACCCTTGTTCTTCTTCTTACCTCCTGGTTGCTAAGATGAACTGGATTGGACCACATTCACTTTGGAGATATAAGCAGAAGCATAAGTAGTTTTGGTGCTCGAAATGGAACCTAGTTCTGCGCAAGTCTTGTCGAATCATTCGACGGGTGAGGAGCATGAGGGATCAGATCGTAAAGTGTGTCAGATTGGGAATATACCAAGTCCAAATATTGAGAATGGTTGATCGCCTTCTCCTCAATAACAACACCTCCCATGGAAACTATTGTTCCTGAGTTTATACTTTAAGGCTCCAAAGTATACCGTCAAGGCATCCGAAAAGATAATGAGAATTAAGGGGTAAGAAACGAATGTGAAGGGTAAATAAGAGTTGGTTTCTCAACTGTCTCTGTCTAGCTTCCCATTGTTCTTGGATGTTGATTTCTCTCTCAATAATTGCCCATGAATGTTCTAATTCGACTCGGGTAGTTGTTGTTTGTAGGATAGTATTAAATAAGTTCAAAGCAATGCTAGTTTGATCTTGTAGGCCAGGTTCTATGTTAGGCTATCTATTACTTGGGACAGTCATGAGGAGTAAAATTTTGTTGAATTATAAATAAGTTTTAAAATTTGTTGCTTCAGTTTTGTGGGATGAAATAGAAAAGTAATTTTGGAACTCAAAATAATAACATAATAACAGTAAAGGTCATTTCCTGTACTTGAAGTAATTTGAGAATATTAAAATAATAATAAAGTAACATTGTTGAAGAATATGAGGCTTTAATCGTGAAAGAATATCATATCATAACAGAAGAAGGGGAGAAAAACAAGATTTCTAATGAAGTATAAAATATAATCATCCAACTAACCTACAGGTCTTGAAACCACTGATAGCAATCACAGAGGAAAAACTGTAAATGATTAGATAATCAAATAAATTCAAACTACAGTAGAATTTTGAAGTAAACTATAGCCGATCATTCATTATAAAAACATAGAATGAAATATGTTGAAAGATATTGAAAACAGAGTGAAGGAACACATAGCTTCAAGGTGACAGAATTCAGAATCTCTTCTGCATTATCTATATCATTGTAAATCGGAAAAATTTTAATACAATCGGATCCCAAAAAACAAAAGCCATTTCTCAGTCTTATGAAATTATATTTATACATGATCACCAAACATTTCTCCCTTTGGTGATTAACTAACTTCCGAAGACTAACGGTTACATGAATAAGCAATGTTGAATTGTTTACATTTCTATTTTAATTGCTTTATTATTTCAATGATGAAAATATCCATAACAGTATTTTATGTCTGCATTGATGAACTTCCTTCTTCTGTTTTAAGACAGCGAATACATTTTCCCAGGAACTGCACCAAAACTCTGGGAGCTTCTGGAATATCTTTTGCCTCAAATAGGAAGAAATTTTTTGTAGTTCAGGCAGACGATCTTCGATTATCTTTCTTGTGAACTTAATAGTTTGTAACTTTAAGTTCGGAATCACTATCCATTTGTCGATTTGAGTGACATTGATTACCTTTGTCTGTGGGATCTCTACCTGAATTTCTTCCATATCTTCCTTGAATCTTAACTGATGCTTAACAATGTTAATTTCTACTAACAACCCTGGACAATTGTTTCTTCCAATGTTCAATGAAGCGTTCTCTAAAAGGTCAAAAAATCCTTGACAGTCATCATTAACCTCTCTGGTTATTTTCTTGTTTTCTGCAAGGTTTTCCTCCCATACCTTGAGTATTATATCACCTTTAATCTTCTCTGAAACAGATATCTTTTGAGTCTCTTCGAGCTCCTCTTTTGTTGAAAGAGCCACTTCTTTTTGAAAAGTTGTTCTGGCTGCTTTCACTTCTCTCTCTTTCAGGAGAATACTCTCCAAGGATTTACTTGTTTCCTGAAAGTAGTTTTGAATAAATTCCAACTTAAAAAACACTCCCTGTTTCTCTTTTTCTATCTTTGTAAGTATTTCCAACACCTGGGCTTGCAAAATTTCAAGCTCTACCACTTGATTTTGAATGGAATTAATCTTATTTTGTAATTGTCTATTCATTTCTTCTTGTTGCAAAACCTATGCTTGACTGACCTGTATGTTCAGGTTTGCTTCATCTAAGCTTTCTTTCAGTTTTTGAATCTCCTGTATGTCATTCAATCTAGGTCGTTCTAGACCTTTTTTTATCTCTCGACTGATACTTCTTTCAGTTTCCTTTAATTTACTTTGTAGCTGAGCTATCATCTGATCTTTCTGCTACAACATAGTTATCAAATTACCCACAAAATATAAATTTGCCGATGCTAAGGCTCCCATTGTGCCTGCTATTTCTGTAGCGAATTCCCCTTCTTCAAGTTTTTGTCCATCTACAATGATCTTGTGCTTTTTAATCATCATATCTCCTCTTGGATGCATTTCCTCTTTCAGGATAGCCTTCCTCTTTTTACTAAAAAAGTGATCAGAGGAAGGAATCTCGTACCTAGAAATAAGCTCAAGATCACTAACGTATAGAGCTCCCTCTTGGGGGTTTCCATAGGTAGACTGCAATGGAGTCAAAGAAGTAATGGGACTTCCAAGTTCCATCGATGTTGTTCCTCCTACTTTTTTAGGAAAATCCCCAGGGATTTCTGGGGATGTTTCCAACTCCTTTCCTTTCCCTGCCTCTGATTTTTCTGTCTGAGGAACTTCTATTTCTTGTGAAGGCATTTCAATCTCCTTCATTTTTCCTTTTGTATTTTCTTTATCCTGTACATCTATTTCAAAACCTGGGGGAGGCCCTTCCTGCTCTAGAGGAGGGGTCATGGATTCACCCTACAAAATATTTGGCAAACAACTTCGTCTGTGACTTTGGAAGGACATGAAACCAGTCTGTAAGTTGGGTGATAAGGCCCGTACCCTATTCAATACCTCCTCATAGGTTTTAACCTCTTTGAATATATCATCACAAACAGACTTTTCATGTTCATAGGCTTTCATATTGCAGTGCATCAAATGTTTGTTTACTAATTGATAAGGGTCATGCTTTTTGTGTTCGATATCTACTAGTTGAACTTCTTCTAGTGCTTCGGCTTCCACTTTAGAATGGCCTATATTTAACAACGAAAATTTCCCGATATGTACAGGGAATATTGGCCAGGATTTCTTTTGATTTGCCTTTAGCTCTATTCCAATACCACCTTTCACTATTTGATGTGCTACCTCCCTCAATACCATTTTGTCCGGGAGGAATTTTGGAAGCGCGTGAGGGGGGATTGAGCACCCATAAACCCTAATGTAAGAGAAGTTTTCATCAATGAACCAGTTAGCTATTGCTTTGAGGTTTTCTGAGATTGGCTCAGAAATGCGGGGGGGTTCACAGCCATAAAACATTTTATGCATTGGAATTACTATGAAATGACAAATTTCGTAAAACGCATTCTTAGGATTTTCTTCCCATAGCACAGAGTGATACTCGTGAATGGGTTCGGGGTAGGTTATGTTCCAACTCCAATTCATCAAGAGAAATGGAGTCACAAAGAAGATTGCGTCCATAATGTACATTGACATGTAAAAGGCCACTGGCTGACCTTTAGATCTTGCAACTCCGTAATTTGAAACTTCTTGGGCTAGGTTATCAGACAAAATCTTACTCTAGTTAAAAGTGTATCCTTCTGATGCTTCTTCTAAAAAGGGCACCCATTCTGCAAGAAAATGGTAGGGATTCTTTTTCCCGAAAAGTCTACACAGCATAATGGCTACATAGACCATGTACTTGTTCAAAGATGCTGTGGCATAAAATCTATGGGTATCAGCCCTAAATTTCGATGGACATCTCCACCATTCTTTGATTAAATTGGGATAAGTTCGGTCTGCCTTAGTACACTCCTTCCTTTGAAATTCAGCTAAGAACTCGACATTATAAATGTGCTTAGTATTTGGTGAGAGTTTGTACATTACTTGTATATGCTCTGGCCTGAATGAGATAACAACGAACGCTTGATCGTTTAAAATGCTTCTTGTCGAGAAATCGACCTTCTCCAAGGCCCAATTGATCATGTCGTTGTATGTCATGAGCCAAGGGCGTGCTGCAATCTTATGAAGCTCTGATTCTGCTATATCTCGAAAGTGATTCTCGGAATCAGCAGGAGAATTTGTTATTTCGTAATCCAGGAATTCATAGATTTGTGTCCAGGATTTAATTGAGCCAATGGCGTGTGGCGTAGTGTCGGATATGATATCTCCTTCCGGGTTACACATCTCCTCTGTATCTTCACTCTTCTTCGGTGCTTTCTTTGGTGCCATAATTTTATGTTAGAAGGAAAACCTGTCACAGAAAAGAAGTGTATGAGCTTGGCCGAATGTGAATTACCTTTGAAGGATAGAACAAGCATAGGTTTTGGAACACAGATTTTAAATTCGCCTTAAACTCATTTTATGACAAAAACACTGACGCAACTGACCTGTAATCAATTACATTTAATGCAAAAAATATTTCTAAGATATGCACAGCATTTATCAGTTATCTGTTTATTAATAAGGTCATATTTCGGCAATCCCAGATTCAAAATTCGAAAGATTTCATTCAACAGTACCGAAAATAAGAAAATACATAAGAAGCTTAATTATCATTAATCGTGTTTTTAAAATAGAGTTAGTCTAGTTTAAAAGCTGATTATGGTTCAAGACTTCACGTTTCAGGGTTTCAGGGATCGTGGATACATGAGGTATGTCATCGATAAACCCTGATTCCCGAAATTGCGAAATCACTATGAGATTAAATTAAGCCTTAAATTTCCATATTAGTGAATTAATTAATCAGGATTAAAGACTAACTTCCAAAACAGGGTTAATTCAGTCTAAACACAGATTATGAGTCGGGACTTCGTGTTTCGGGATTTCAGGGATCATGTTGAAAATGGTATGTTATCGCTGAACCTTGTATCTCAAAATTGCGATACGATTAACATAATCCTTAATTATTAGTAACTTCCATTTTTTGGGAAATCGGGGATCGCGATTCCGCGATTGGATATGTATTAAAACATATGTTCTCAGTAAACCCCGAATCCTGAAAAACTCTTAAGGGTTAGTCTTAACTCCTTTAGGTTTTAATATTTTCATGATTTAAAAAAAAAATAACTTTACAAAAAGCGTGTCGGGACTTTTATAACATTTTTGGTTTTTTGCCTTTTATTATTTAAAGAATAATTCTTGTTGGGATTTTGGTACCGGCCTTTTGGAAATGATAGTGAGGGTTATGCTTTATGAAAAGCCTAAACCCTAAAAAGGAAGGTTTTAGTCTTGAAGATAAAAAATTTAAAAAATGTTTCAACATAGGCTCCAATTGGAGACCTCGTCTCCTTGTGGGACAAGGAGAATGAGTAGACTTAGTTCCTTTATTGGGTAAATGGATTCAATGGATTCTTTCTGCAGAACTTGCTTAGGAAGGGGATACAGAGGGAAAAAGAGATTTCATCTTTACTTCTGAAAATCTTTTCAAAACTCCCAACATTGTAAACTCAGTTGGAGCCCCATTCATGATCTTCTCTTTCTCGCTACTGAATTTAAGTCTGCTTTAAGATGATCAAAACAATCCTAGGAAATCTAACAGATCTTGCGTCTTTTGGCTTGCATCAAACAAAGTAAATTTCATGTTTTTAATTGGGGAACCCTGTTTGGACTTGGGATGCAGATCCAGTTTCGAAAAGGCTGGTAACCAGAGTAGAGTGAAATTTACATATGACAACCTTACAGATACCTCAGATATTTCTTCATTGCCAACGAGCCTGTTCAATACCCCAGTGAAGTTATCTGTCCCTTTTTACTAAATTTCCTTTCACCACTTCGAATCATAATTATGTATTTAAATGTTGAGACGAGGGAAATAATTTAAATGAATTTCCTTTCATCGTCTTCTTGGACTAGATGGGGGCAGTCAAATATGAATTTCCTTTCACCATTTGTCTTATATTTTATTTTTTGAACATGAAGTGGGGGCAATCAGTGGTAGCAAGTATACCAGGGATGGCATCTGTGTAAAATTTGCAGTGGAGGTCTGTCAACTTGCTTTGATTACCCTGGACCAACCTTTTCTTAACTTTCAAAGCACCTTAGCCCACAAGGAAAAAGGGAAAGATTAATTCCAGGGGTCTTCCTTCAAGCAAGCCTAAATCCTTAGAAAACTGTTAAGAAACCTAGGAGAGTCAGGATCGGCCTACGCATAACTTTGTTTAGTCGGAGAGTGAGGAGTTATGAGGATTGTTTTACCTTTTAAGATCTGTTTTTCAGATTCCAAAGCTAAGACATAATCTCTTCTCCCTCTGTGGGAAACCCAGAAAGATGTTTGGTCTTTTAAGAAGGCAAAACCGAGGGTAGAAAGTGGCGATGGAGAAAGAACTGGAAATCAAAAAACATGGGTCAAGGATTAAACCCAATGCTTGGAACTCTTTCGCAGAGACGCTTTTCTCTCTTTGTTTATTTTAATTACCTCTTATCTTTATCTAGGTGAAACTCTTAGGGCCTAGAGTAAGAAATAATTCTTTTAGTGACATATCACACTTACAAGACAATCACCGCACTTTAAAAACCTTTGTTTGAAAAATAGACTTCTCTTGAATTCATATCTTCCCCTTACCATTTTCGTTCTCTTTTGAAATAACGAAAAATATTTTCTATCACCTATTTTCGGTGAATTTATCTTCCGATATATGGCCGTCCGTTTTCTCCTTTCTATTGTTTGGGCTGCAAGCCGAGATCCTGTAAGGGAACAATATGAAGAGTATCAGGGCTTTAAAAGAATTGAATGTATTGAAAATTTGTATTCTTACTTCTAGAAAAACATTGACCTATTTTACTTTTTTAACGAAAGTAGACTTACTAAAGAAAATTATGAAAAAATAAAAAAGAAAACACAAACCGGTATATACAGTGGGAATTTTGGAAACCAATTATTCCATGTAGTGTTTTAAATAACGCCTGTTGACAGGGGCGTTGAGGATTTTACCATCCAAATTCTCTAACATAAATGATTTTTTTCCTTCAGGAGCTGTTACCTTGAACGGTAAGTACCAGATGTGATCAAATTTACCATGTCTTGTTGAGTCCTCCTTCCTAGCATCCCATTTTAAAACCAAATCTTCGGGGAGAAAATCTTTGTCTTTGGCCTTACGATCGAATAGCGCTTTTATGTCGTCCTGGTATTTCTGCAACCTTTCATCCACTTTGGCCCTATGCTGTTGGACTTCAATCAACTGGTTTATTCTTCTTGTGATATGATTTGGTTCTTCTTTCTCATCTTGCCAAAGTTTCATTAAGGGAACCTCTAGATTTATAGGTAATATTACGTCAGTCCTGTACACCATTCGGAAAGGAGATGTGCTGATGGACTTTTTCGTGCCTATCTGATTTGCCCACAAAGCATATTTCAAATGCATATGCCAAGATTTCTTGTTTTCGCTCAACACTTTGTTAATTATATTGATTAGGCTCTTGTTTGAAGACTCGGCCAACCCATTTCCCTGGGGGTAATATGCTGTGGAATGACCAAGTATGATATTGTACATTTGGAAAAAACTGACCATAGCCATAGATTTAAAATCCTGTGCATTATCTGTGACAATCTTTCGGGGGCAGCCAAATCTAGACAAAATGTTCTCTTCTAAGAAATCTATTACTACCGAGTCTATAGCCCTTCTAGTTGGAATAGCTTCCACCCATTTGATGAAGTACTCTGTAGCAGTCAGGATCCATTTATGTTGAGCACTAGAATGAGGATTAATTTCGCCTATGAAATCTAATCCCCATTGCTGAAAAGGAGCTTCCGTTTTGACCGGAACCAATGGCATTGCTGGAAGTTTATGCTTGCCTGCGAACAATTGGCAAGGGTTGCAAGCTCTAACCTTGGCGTTGATGTCTAAGAAAAGTTTGGGCCAATAATATCCTACCCTCAGGATCTTATAAGCTGTTTCCCTCCAGGCGTGATGTCCTCCACACACTCCTTCGTGAAATTGGCTTATGACCTTCTCTATTTCTGATTCAACAAAACAAACCAACAAGAAGCCAAGTGGGTCCTTCCAATAAAATTATCTTTCGGATATACAGTACTTGACCGCATGCAGCTTCAACGTTCTGGCTTTAGATGGGTTCAATTCACTTGAGCACTTCAAGGTCAACAGGTAGGACACTATGTCTTTGTACCAATTTGATGAAGCAAACTTCTCTTCGATTCTGATTTCAGTTATTTGTTCATCAAGTTCATTCAAGTCCACACACTCTTCACCTCCCTATAAGCCATTTATTTTGAGAGCTCTGAAATTTGATTCAGCTAAGAGTTTAGCTAAACCTTGCCCCTTTACTAGTCTCGTTGGTTTTATCTCCAAGTCGAATTCTTGAATTTTGGCAAGCCACCGTCCTCTTTTGCCATCATTGTTGGACTGAACCAAAATATCTTTTACGGAGCTAGTGGTTACGTACGCAATTACCTTAGAATGCAACACATAAGTTATGAATGCCTTTAACTCCTTCACCATAGCATATGCTTGTTTTTCCATTATATTATATCTAAGTTCGGCGCCTCTAAGACTTTTTCTAAAAAAGGCTATTGGTTGCTCGAAACCTTCTTCATTCTTCTGGAGGAGTACCGCGGCAAGTGTGTTCAGAGGCGAATGAGAAAATAAGAAAATCCTTTAGATAATCAGGGCTTGCTAGTACGGGTGCCTTGCTTATAACCTTCTTGATGTGTGCAAACGATGCTTTAGCTTCTGCTATCCATTTCACTTCGTTGTTTTTATTTAGCATATCTGTGATCAATTTCACGATTTCAGCAAAGTTTGGAATAAATCTCCTCAAAAAATTTATTTTTCCTAAGAATGACTGAACCTCTTTTACATTCCTAGGGATATTTATTATGTCTATAGCTTCAACTCTTTTAGGGTCAATTCTAATTCCATCTCGAGACACAATATGGCCCAAGAGTTTACCTTCTTGCATAGAAAAGTGAGACTTTCTGGGGTTTAAAGACAAACCAAACCTGCGGCATTTCTCAAACGTCTGCTTGAGATGTATTAGATGATCTTCATCAGATTTAGAAAAAATGGTTAGATCATCAAGATAGATAACCACAAATTTGTCCCTTTTGCCAATGAAAGCGATATCCATAGCACGTTGGAAAGTATCACTTGCATTCATTAAACCAAAAGGCATCTTGTCATACATAAATGTACCCCAAGGGGTGGTGAAGGCTATTTTTTCTTTATCGTGTTCGCTGACAGCAATTTGATTGTACCCAGAAAACCCATCGATCATCGACATCCTATTTGCCCCAACTGCTTTTTCTAAAATGTGATCCATTTTGGGTAGGGGTAATTATCTTTGAGGGATTACTTATTTAGATTTCTGAAATCAACACACAGTCTAATTTCCCCGTTTTTCTTTCTAACCGGGACTAGGTTTTCTACCCAATCAGAGTATCTCAGTGGTACAATTATTTTTGCATCCAGGAGCTTTTTGACTTCCCTTTTGATCACGGGCAATAAGATAGGATTGATTTGTCTGAGTTTTTGTCTAAAGGGTTTGACACCATGCTTCAGGGGTATCTTATGTTCAATCACATAGGTGTCATAGGTTCTCAGCTCTTCATATGACTAAGAAAAAATGTATTTGTACTTTCTAAGCAACTCCGCGTATTTACTTTTGGTTTCTATGGACAGATATTTGGATAGTTTCACCATCTGAGAGTTTCCTTTAGTACCTATGTCACAGTCCTCAACCTCTTCAGGTTGAGGCTGTAGAGTGGATCTTGAAGGGATATCATATTGATTGAATAAGCTTTCCAAGGGAATCAGGCCCTTGGGGGTCTGATTATTTTTAAGAACGAGCATTCAGTGATTTGTTATTTTATCGTGGAACTCTTGAGGATCCTCCCCTTCCTGCATGATCCAAATAGGATCATTTTGGTTTTCTTGATCAGTATGCATTTCGGCAAACTCATCTATTGATTCTAAAAATTTGCGAAGCTGTTCATCATCCTCAAAGACTTGCCAATGTTGTATGTTATTCGGTATAGAAGGTCAGTGCCTCATTTGTATGTGCTACTTTAGTTTAAATGCAGTGGGAGGTGTGAAAGTTGAGGTTGCTTTGGCTAATGCATTAGCCTATTGGTTTTCAGTCCTTGGAACGAAATGAACCTTCATAGAGAAGAAGAAATTTTCGATCAGATCCTAGACACAATTTCTGTAGGACCTCAACCTAGGATGTTTGGCCTAGTACTGTTGGATTACCTGCTTTATGATTAACTCGGTGTCACCAAAAACTTCGAGGTTTTTTATCTTCATTCTCCTAGCGACTTCTAACCCTAACACTAAGGCTTCATACTCGCATACATTATTTGTGTAGTCCACATTCCACTGTAGCCTATAGGAAAAGGGGATTACAAATTGATCATCAAGAGCCACAAGGAGTGCCCCTACTCCAGCTCCAAAATAGGATGAAGCACTGTTAAAAAACATCTTCCATACACCAGTACTATATACGTCCTTTTTAATTTTTTCTTTTCTGTTTTTTCTTCTGTACAACTTTCGTCTATATCTACATCAATATCGTCATCAATGGATAAGATACAACTACCTAAATCTTGATCAACAATATATACAGGGTGGTTATTTGGGTTATGTGGATCACCTACCATGAATTCCAACCTAGTTTCTCTATAAATACGTGTGTATTGTCCTCCAAAAACTAGAATCGTAGCATATGTCATGTCAAGTTGGAGATATCCCCCAAGCTTGGCACCCCATGACCTAGATAAAAGCATACCATATTTTAGAGGGATATTGGCGACAACTACGTCCATAAGAATGCTTTTTGTGGGTATTTGTGCCAGACTTACCACCCGGTCTTTAATCATGCCTATGCATTTGAATTTTCTTGAATCAAATGAATATAAATCTCCATAAGGCCTAGTGATTTCGAGACCTAATTTATCCATAATGGCTTTAGGCATCACATTGTGGGATGCTCTAGAATCTAGCATGTAGTTATGGAGTAGGTGGTCGAACAAGGTTAACGTGATATAGAAGGGGGCAATAGTGTCTCTCGCACCTTCGAAATGTAGACCGAACACTATGTTCAGCTTGTCATCTTTTAATTTGATGACATAGGCTTGGCTTTCATCTTCTGAAAAGCTAATCATCTTGGCAATTTGTTTTCTGTATATGGGATTTTTAGCCAGTTCAACAAGTGGGATAGGGATTTTGATTTTGTTTATTTCATTTTCTAGACTAAAATTTCCCAGGGCCTTGTCGCTTTCTATGTTTGGGGCCTCCATTCCTTTCTTTTCAGCTTTTCTTTGTGGTGCGGATTTGGTTTCATTTACAAGGATATGTGTTTTCATGGCGGCTGTTCCTACTGACTTTGACTTGACAGGTTGCATGTCAGTGGTGTGAGTTTTTGTAGTCTGTTTCTTATCAACCTTTGGAGTCGCTTCATCAGTTTCACCCTTAGGCAAGATCTTTTTTGTTGGGGCGGTTGGAACACTCTTGTTCCTAGGCCTTAAATTGTATTTTTCATGTAGTTTGTCTATAATATCATCTGCGATACCCTGATAGGTCAAATATTCAGAAGTATTGTTGACAACATCATCTTCCGATCTAATTTCTTTATTTAAGGATTTTTTGTAATCTTGTCTTGATAAATAGGGTGATTTTTTATCATCGCCAAGATTATTTATATCCTCATCTAACTCTTCAAAATCTTCTAGGTATTCCTCTCCAATAAAGTTTTCACTTTTGAAGGGGGTTGGGATTTTTTGGTCCTCATTCTTAATTGTTTTCTGTGGGGCCTAAGGATCAGGATTCCTTCTAAAATCCTTCCCAAGAAAATTATCCCTTTTCGATTTATCTAGTTCCATTTTTGAGATCTTATTTGAAAGTTATCTAATTACCCTAGCCATCTCGTCTAATTTATCTCCCGAGGATTTCTCTGATCCTGAGGGTCCACCTTGCTCTTTGAATTTCCTACTTTCTTTGTTCCTAGTTTCTATTTTTTCTTTTAACTTCCTTGATGCCATCATGTTCGATTCGATTTCTATAGCATCATCTTGCATTTTCGTGAGATCTACTGCTCTCCTTTCTCTCAATAATAGAGTGAAATCAGGATCAAAGGCTCCAACGAAAGTCACCTTTGCTGCGGGTTGAGAAGGTTTGACCTCGACCAGGATTTTATTATACAACTTGTTAAACCTTTGTGTGAACTCTAGAACTGACCCTGAGTTTTTCTTTCTAAGGGATCCAAATCCAGTTAGGTAATAGAGGTGGTCCCTCCTTTCCCCCCATTGTCTAATAAAAGCGTTTTCAAGTTCTTCGTAAGATCTTAGAGATCCGGCTGCTAAGGCTTGGAACCATGTCCTCACCTGTCCTTCGAAAGTCTGAACGAGGAGTCTAGAATAGACATCTTCATGTTTGATTCCAAGGATGTTGGCAAATTGGTCAAAGAAATTTATGTGTTCTTGAGCATTTAAATCTCCTTCCCCTGTAAATTTGGGAAGGCTTTGCATATAGTTTTCGGGAAGGTCGTGTAGGGGAACTGGGAGGAAAGGGGGGTATATCTGGTAGCTACCTTAGCAAAGATTCTAGGAAATAGTGCTTGGCCCCCTGCTGGTCCTTCTAGAGCACCGCCCCCAGCTCCTGTGCCTCTGTGTCCATCCATTGATGGGTTTGAGGCTGAAGCTCAGAGTGTGTGAGGAGAAGACTCACGAAATTATGGGGTATATACTTCAGGAAAAGAGAACGT
>JASDQU010236572.1:0-15100 GCA_032191745.1 Picea mariana
ACTGACATAAACCCTCCCTCCGACCCTCCCAAAGTGGAACTGATCATTTCCCTCAATGCTCTCACCGGCTTCTCTGCCCCCCAAACCCTCAAGTTAACCGGTTACATCAAGCACCGAAAGGTCATCATTCTGGTTGATAGTGGTAGCACCCACAATTTTATTCATCGCCGCATTGCCCAAGAAACCCATCGCTACATCCATGCTATCAACAATTTCCAAATCATGATTGCCAATGGTGGTTCTATGAAATGTGGTGGGCGTTGTGAAAATGTGTGTCTCCAAATCGGTGACTACCACCTAAAATCCCATATGTTTTCTATTGACATGGGCGGTTGCGACATTGTGTTGGGTGCAGACTGGCTAAGGACTTTGGGTCCCATTCTCATGGATTTTAAGAACTTAACCGTGCAATTCGACCAAGAAGGCCACCAATATAAATTCCAAGGAATCATTGTTGGTTCACCTGAGGTCATGAATTCCCATCGCATGGAAAAGCTGCTCAAAAAAGGTCATTCTGGTGTCATTTCCCAACTCCATGCCATACAAGCCACAGAGACACCCCTAGTGCCCCAAGACCTCCAATCCCTCCTTTATAAACATCAAATGGTAATTTCCACTCCCCAATGACTCCCTCCTTCCCGTGGTGTTCATGATCATTCCATGCCCCTTGTCCCAGGAATCCTTCCCCCCAATATTCGTCCATATCGCCACCCCTTTGCACAAAAAAATGAAATTGAGAAAATGGTCCAGGAACTCCTTACTGCAGGCGTCATTCGTCCTAGTACGAGCCCTTACTCGTCTTCGGTCATCATGGTACTGAAGAAAGAAGGTTCTTGGAGAATGTGTTCTGACTTCCGTGCTCTCAACAAACTGACCATCAAAGAAAAATTTCTCATTCCTGTCATTGATGACCTCCTGGATGAATTGAGTGGCGCCCAATTCTTTACCAAACTTGATCTTCACTCGGGCTATCACCAGATACACATGAAAGAGGCAGACATTCCCAAGACAGCCTTTCTCACTCATGAGGGCCACTATGAGTTTTTTGAAATGCCCTTTGGCTTGTGTAATGCCCCCTCCACCTTCCAGAGCCTCATGAACCATGTCTTCCGCCCTTTTCTCTATCATTTTGTCTTAGTTTTCTTTGATGATATCCTCATCTATAGAAAAACCTAGACAAACCATCTTACTCATGTGGATCAAGTTCTCCGTCTACTCTCTCAGCACCAAATTTTCCTGAAACAGTCTAAATGTGCTTTTGGTGCCTCAGAAGTAGAATACTTGGGTCATCTGGTGGGAAAGGATGGCGTCAGGGTGGACACGAAAAATATTGAAGCTACGCAAGACTGGCCGCACCCAAAGACTCTCAAAAGCTTGCATGGATTTTTGGGCCTAACAGGGTATTATCGCAATTTTGTTAAGAACTACGGAAATATTGAAATATTGCATCACCTCTCATGGCTATCCTCAAAAAGAACTCTTTCACTTGGACTACAGCAGCTGCTCAAGATTTTCAAACCTTGAAGACAGCCATGTGCACCACTCCAGTTCTGGACCTTCCTGATTTCACAATGACCTTTGTGTTGGAATGTGATGCCTCAAGGAAAGGAATCGACGTTGTCCTTATGCAAGAGGGTCGACCTTTGGCCTTCACCAGCAAGAAACTGTCTGAAAGGAATCTGGGCAAACCCATTTATGAAAAGGAAATGTTGGTGATTCTGCATGTCGTTGAGTTGTGGCATCCTTATATCTTGGGGCAACACTTCCAAATTAATACCGACCATCAAAGACTCGAGTACTTTCTAGAACAATGCATTTCCTCCCAGGAGCAACAAAAATGGGTGACTAAGCTCTTTGGATATGATTATGAGATCATTTATAAGAAGGGAAAAGACAATGTCGTGGTAGATGCACTGTCCCGGAAATATGAAGATGAAGCATCCATTTTTTCTCTTTCCTTCATTGTACCCGATTGGCTCCAAGCTGTGCGCCAGGAATGGCTTCAAGATCCCAAAAGTTTGCATCTAATACAGCAATTGTAGACCAAGGCTCCAGCTCCCCTAGGGTACTCCTGGCTCCAAGATGAGCTTCAATACAAAGGCCTCTTGTATTTAAGTAAACAATCCAAGTACTTTCTGAGCTTCATGCTACACCCACAGTGGGGCACTCAGGGTTCACCAAAACATATGACAGGGTCAAACGTTCTTTTTTCTGGGATGATATGAAACAGGGAATCTGTAAGTTTGTCGCTGAATGTGAGGTGTGTCAACACAACAAGGGAGAAACAGTGAAATCTTTGGGAACCCTCCAACCACTTTCAATTCCCCCTGTTATTTGGAAGGATATCTCTATGGACTTTATTACNCAAGTATGCTCATTTTTGCGCTCTTCACCACCCATTTACTACATCCACGGTGGCTCAAATTTTCATGGACCAGGTCTTCAAGCTTCATGGCATGCCGCACTCTATTGTTTATGATCATGACCCAACTTTCACAAGAAATTTTTGGCAAGAACTGTTTAAGCTACAATGCACACAATTTCATCTCAGCTCAGCTTATCATCCCCAGACAGATGGTCAAATGGAAGTTGTCAACAAGTGTTTGGAAACATATATGAGGTGCTTTGCCTCTGAAAAACAACACCAGTGGGCTCAATGGTTACCCCTAGCCGAATGGTGGTACAACACTACATACCATACAGCCTCTCACATGACTCCTTTTGAAGCGGTATGTGGACAGAAGCCACCTTCAGTTCTCTCATACTTACCGGGTACCTTGAAGGTCCAGGTGGTTGACCAAACACTTACAGTCCGAGAGGATATTCTTCATACCCTTAAAGAGAACTTGGTCATGGCACATAATCGAATGAAGCATCAAGAAGATCAAGGTCGCTCTGAACATCAATTTGCAGAAGGGGATCAAGTGTTTCTGCGACTGCAACCATATAAGCAAACTTCCCTCAAGGCCGAGCATTGTCAGAAGCTAGCGCCCAAATTTTATGGTCCTTACAAAGTTCTCAAGCGTGTGGAACAAGTCGCATATCAGTTAGCTCTGCCCAGTCAGTCGAAGCTACATCCATTTTTTTATGTTTCATGCTTGAAGAAGGTGATTGGAACCAGGTGCCAAATTCAAACCAACCTTCCAGAGTTAGCTGAAGAAGGATCCATTTGGCTATAGCCAGAAGCAGTTTTGGACCAGCATGAGTGTTGCCTGTGTCAGATAACCATCAAGGAAGTACTAGTACAGTGGAAAGCTATGAATCTACCAGATGCCACTTGGGAACCAGCTACCATTCTGCAGCAGTTTCCACATCTCAAGCCTTGAGGACAAGGCTGTTTTTAAGGGGGGGGACATGTTAAGGTCCTAACCTACACATAGGTAGATCAATGTATTTGGATGTAATAAAGGTCAATATTAATAAGGCCTTTCAATAAAATAGAATAAGGCGGATGTAAGAAGACCTAATAGAAGTTTGCGCTTCTAGAAGGATCTTCCTCTAGATGCTTCTCTTAATAGACATATTTAGTATAAATAAGGGTTGAGGGTATGAAAACCCTAGCTTGGAGATTATTGTAACAGAGCGCTGCTCGAATGGAGGTTTCCCCCTCGAAGAGGCCTGTAAACATTTTTTTTTGAATCAAAGTGTTATTTCAGTTGTTGTTCTCATATTATTTTTGTGTTATTGTGGAGATTATGCTAGTTATATTACTGTTATTCTACCATTTCTATCATTTTATTTTTGTTCTGCATATTTATTATATCTGGTATCTTGCAGATATACTTCTCGGAATGGCCTGAAAATTGTCCCAAATGATGTGCCCTGCTCTAGTCCTCGGTACTGGTATCTGTCAGACCCCTCTGCTAATGAATCTGGACCCCATATGGATACCCATGGGGGAATACACCCCTCTTCTTCTGGAAAAATGCATCCTAGTGATTCCACCGTCGGAATAGGATGAGATATGTCTCAAAATGATCGTCGTGTTCTACTGGAAAATGGGTCGGAAGGGTTTCCCTGAATCTGGTCTGATGCTCACTCTAGAACCCCAAACGCACCCGCCAAAAGTGTCGCATGTCCAAGTCTGGAAAATGCATCCCAGTTGATTCCGTCATCGGAATCTGATGAGGAACTAGGCAAAATATACACCTTTCCCTCCTCTCAAATGGGTCGGAGGGAAATCTCGAAATTCTCTCTGGATGGGATAAGTCGACTAAAAACCCTCTCAGAAGTTGTGCCCTCACTCTTGATGAATGCACCCTTGTTGTTGAACACTATGTAACTGATGTTGAAGAATGATGGAAGACCTAAATGATCTTCCCGGTGACTAGGGTGTGTCTCTCAACACCAAAATCAGCCAATTGGTGTCTTCCTCCTTGAATCCACTGAACTATCTCTCCTGAGATGTGCCTCTTCTCCTCAATGACAAGTCATAATCTGCATAATAATGAATTAGGTCATTGACCCTTCCTTTATAGCTTTCCAAAATCCTAAATCATGTTGAAACCCTAATTAATTGTTGACTTCCAAAACCCTAAATCACTGTTGAAACCCTAATTCACTATTGACTGCTATTTTTATCTCATAATGACTTAAAAGTGCTTTTAACCCTTTTTAGCTCAATGTCACTTTTTGAATATAACACCTGTGATTGGAGTGACCTCTAGTAACCCTATTTACCCCTTTTTGGCCATGGCTATAGTCTAACGAGGTGGTTTAGACCATTAAGCCTCCTCTCTAGAGCTCCTGTTTGGAAAGGGACATTACACACCAGAAATGGAATGACATGTACTATCCATCTAGAATAGTATTACCTTCAAATATAGAAAAAATCATACCGTTATCCATCAAAACAACTTGGGTCCATTACCCAAACCTGGGTTCTCCAACTTCACATGGTCATAACTCTCTAACTGTGAGGAGTTATGTGACATTCTACATACCACCAAAAATGGAATGACAAGAACTATCCATCTAGGATAGTTTCCCTGACAAATTCATTGTCCTTCATCTCATTATTCCACAATTAATCATGGGTTCTCTTAATCCGCAAAGCGTCTTCCCATCAGGGATTTCACCATAAGGGGACCACTTTGGAGTTCATACATATTTACTTCTTATCAACCATGACAAAACAATAATGAGTCATATTTACATCAAACAATCTTGGGTCCATTACCCAAACCTTTGTGCTACGGGGCTTTCTTCAAGGGTTGAAATCAATGACAACCAACCTTAATCAAAAATATGTCTATCAAAAGAAGCATCTAGAGGAAGATCCTTCTAGCAGCGGAAGCTTTTATTAGGTCTTCTTACATTCGACTTATTCTACTTTATTGCAAGGCCTTATTAATATTGACCTTTATTACATCCGAATATATTGTTCTATCTATGTGTGGGTTAGGACCCTAACAACATATGTTTATGTTAACCTTTCAATAACTAAGCATTAATTGAGATATCACAAAGTTGGTGACATACAATAGTAAAGATTTATTTTAAATTATATTTTATTTAACAAAAAAATGAAGATATTAAATAATGAAACCTCAAAATTGTTATTGTTTGAAAATTTTTAAATTCAAATAAATATATACTTACTTTAATGGAACTTATAAGGACAATTCCAACAAAATAACTTTGTGCAAGATCTATGAGTTCTAGAATCACACTTTTGGTGTTGGCATTACCAACTTTGATGGCATTCCCAACCTTAACTGGGGCAACTATCATGGTCTTCAAATATTCCACTCCATCCTTTAGTTTTATAATCATATAAACTTATATTAATCATTATTTTTACATTCTCCTTGAAATAAGTGTCAATATAGAAAGGACATGAAAATTCTAAAAGAATCTTTTTCTAGAGCCTCGTCAGAATTAAGGAAAATTTTAATGATACATACTTATCTAAAAGTATAGAAACCTTTGTCAATTTTTATTTTTGTAAGCTAGTATTTTATATTACCTTCTATAAACCAAGATCAAAATACATATCAAGAGTATTGATGTTAGAGCTCCCAATAATGGAAACCATCTCTAGCACCAGGACTGAAATGTCTGTGAAAGTATACCCCATGGGACAAAATTGATCTTTCTAATACTATTGTACTATCTATTTAACCAGCCAGGATCAAAAATAAACAAAAGACCATAACTATATAAAAAAGAGGAAAATAGATCATAGTTGGATGTATGATTAGACTCCTAACGAGCTGCCTTTTTCATCGTATTGGAGAGGATCCGACCACACTGGCATAACTACTCGCTAGAATCACCTTGCCTAGTATTGTTGGATTTGCTTCGAATTTGAGAGCATATCATAAAGAAACCCAATTTTTTGTTCCATTAGCTCCTAGTGAAATGTTTGGTCTATCATTTCCCCTCGTAGGTCGAATACTAGTTGTAGTTGGTCCTCTATAAATCATATAGGGTGTTCCTCAACGCCATGTTGATGGGAGTCTTCACCTTGTTCTGGAAGTCTATAGCTCGCATCCTCCCTCCTGGAGGTAGAGGTAGACACTTCTCTTTGAACATTCACCTCAATAGGTAACAAAGGACCTTCCAAATTATTCGGGTCGGATATAGGTGGAAATTCCTCCTCCACTACCGCATAGCCCGATAACTCTTCCTCATGATGGAGACCTGAAGAGTCTCATTCCTCAGCATGTTGGTCTGTTTGCTGGTGGGCGGAGCCAAAATCACTGGAAAAAGGTGAAGGATTGTGATGTGTTGATGTTTTGGTAGTTGTGGGAGGTATTAACCTCCATGTGTAACCTTTGACTTAGAATAGAATATTTTTGAAGCAAGAGAACCATTAAACGGATGTTAGAAAACCCTAGGAGAGAAATCGCCCTCAAGAGAAATAATATGAAAGTAATAGACACATCCAATAGGAGAAGTCGTCCCCAGTCAACTGGAAAGCTTAGTATAAATAGGCAGTTGCCTAGTTCGTTTGTACACACTCACTTAGCAAGTGCGTGAGTCTAGAAGACTGCAATTGCAACTAGAGGTGTGCAAGTATGGGAGAAACAACTACAACTAGAAGGGGCACAAGTCTGGAGGACTAGTGTAGCAGTCACGATTATTTCTCTTGTGCACTTCTTTTGGAGAAAATGTACGCTCTTCTTGTATGGTTATTGTGTTTTTGTTGTAGCCTTTGTGGCTAGGGTTTATCTGTTGGTTCTAGGGTAGGCTTTCTAGAATTATTCTAAGTAAAGGTTAGTGTGCTCGGGGGTGGAAAATGTGAATGCCTATGGTTGGGTGAAAATGATGTGACATTTTATATGGCTAAGCAAGCATACCAAAATTTTAACATGGAATTAGAGTTGGTTTCCTTCGTAACAGTCTAGCCACTAGAAGGAAGATTCTCATTTTCCGCCATTTTCAAGCTCATTGAGAACTTATTGAACCCGTCAAGAAGTTCTCCAAATAGGGTGCATATTTCCTCTGAATCAGATCTCCAAAATTTTGAAATTAAAAATTAGGGTTTCCTCATAAAACCCTAGGTTTTCAGTGCCAGTTGCAGTTGCAGTACCAATTATTGTTGCAGTTGTAGTACAAGTTACAGTTGCAATTCCAATTGCTTCATTCCAGTTGCTTCATGCTAGTTTCTTCGTGTCAGTTGTTTCACACTGGTTGTAGTGCCAGTTGTAGCACCATTTGCAGTGCCAGTTGTAGCACTAGTTGCAGTGCCAATTGCAGCACCAGTTGCAGTGCCAATTGTAGCACCAGTTGCAGTGCTAGTTGCAGCACCAATTGCAGTGAATTTTTTTGTGAAGTGTTGGGACTATCTTTTATTTGTCCTAATGCGACATACCCAAGCACATCTCCAGCTACCTTTAGATTGCAAGTTGGAGAACTTTGAAATTTTTGGGTTTGTCATTGTTTACCATTGCTGCCGAATAGTGTCGTTGCCTATCGTTATTTATCACTGCTACCAGAGGAATGTACTTGTATATGTTTAAACTGTATCACTACCTTGAGGGTGTTTATAGGAGAAGGGATCTTTTATCCAAACAACAATTGTAGATCTAGAGGGATCTCAGATCCAGCACTTTCAAAGGAACAACACACTCCAGATTTGATTGTTTTGATATACCTCTAGTTATTATGGTATTATTGTGATCTTATGAACATCTAGTTGTACTTTGATCTATTGAAGTTATGATTATCATGCTAAACTTGGTCAAAGTTAAAGTTACAAGTTGAATCTAGTCAAATTATTAGATTGATTAATGTTGAGATTTTCGAGTTTACTTGCATTATATTCCCTAACTCAGATTTATGTCAAGAAAGCATATTTCCTTAGTACAAGGGAAAGGTTGGAGATAATACTTGTCATATTGAGTGAAGGAGACTCGGAAGAAAAGAAAAAACACTCATTCTTGAAGATAAGACTCCAGGTTCCAGGTTTGATTGATTAAATTGATCAGTTTCCAATTTGCACATATCAAGTTTGATCATTGCTACATCACAAGTAAACACTATAGTTGTGACAACAATCCTTGAAAGGTTCTATTACTACTAGATACAATGAATACTTAGTAAAATGTGAGTACTATTGATATAAATGCTTATAGTACTTGTTTACAAGATGTAACTAACATCTCCTCTAGGAGATACTTCTTGTTTTGCTTCCTGGCAAGTCACCTTGGTAACAATATCTTGATTACCATGAAATTGTATTTTATTCTTGTCAACATAAATATGTTCTTATGAAAATGCTATTATATTGGAAATACCTTTTCTCTTGTTTCTCTTGTCTTTGTCAGGTTATATTGTAAGTTCCATGGAGGTTACCATGGAGATATTGTTGTTCTTGTTTTCTTGTTCTAGGCAGGTTACCGTGAAAGAATGATTGGTCACAACACTAGAAGAGTGTTGTTCATATTTCTTATTATTGCATTCTTATTTTGGCTCTTGTTCCAGGAAGGTCACAAGTGACATCTTTGAGAAGGAGCTACTGTGATGATTGTTCTTGTTATTGTTTTTATTATTATTATAAGAGTATTATTCTTGTCTATTATTTTCCCTTTTTTTGGTCTTGTTCCGGGCAGATCATAGGTGATAACTCTAAGGGAAGCTATAGTGAAGGTTGCAGGAGGCAACATATTAGATGGTATCTAGTTTAATACATGGAGCAAACTACCAAGATAAGTTGTATACTCGACCACATACATCCATGTACCCAAGAAAAAGAGGATGAAGAAGGGTACTTTTTGCGAGATATAGAGTATCTCATATGAAGATTGATTTTAAGGAGTAGAAGGCTCCAAAGATGACCAAACAAATACCTCTAGTGCAGTTCATCACTCTTTAGATCATTGAGAAGAGTTAGTAGAGCCAAAAGGTCCTACCTAGAATCGTCGTAGTAACCAAGAAGAGACCAGCATGGTCATGTGACACTTTGCAAGATGCAAATATATATAGCATTAATGAGCCATATCATGAGGAGCAGATGATTCCACCAGTGGTGAGGCAGGCGGCCCCACCAAGTACCAGCTCAGAAGGATCTAGAGCTCAGAGGGAGTCAACCCTCATGATCCAGTAGGGAGGAGCAGCATCCACAGAATCATTCATAGGAGATTAGACTTCCGAGGACATCATCACATATAAAGGGAGAAGATGGCTCCGAAGATTATATAGGCTCAGAGGGAGTCAAGCTTTAGAGGGAGCATGGAGACTCAGAGTGAGATCGATATTAGAGAGAGTCAGTGGCTTATAGACTTTCATTCATAATGTATTCCTCCATAGAATAAGGTGGGACAGGGAGACATCTTCCAGGATTGACAGACATGTACCATGAGTTGAGGAGGATAGATCAAATCTTCAGAGGCTTCGAGGAGATATGAGGCCTCCAAGGAAGATTCCCTTGTTTCAGTGATAGAGGAGGAATCCAGCCAAAAGGACTAGGATATGAATCTTTTTCCTTGAGACCAGAAGGGAAGTCAGTGGTGACTTCCAAGTTGATCTACAGAACCAAACATGTTTTTGATGGAAGCATAGAGAAGTACAAAGCTTCATTTGTGACCAGAAGATTCTCCTATATGAGGGAGAAGATTATGCTGAGACACTTGGTCCAATAGTCAAAAGAAGTGTACATAGATACATGAGAAGGAGTCTCATGTCTGAAAATTGAAGAAATATTTTTATGGGCCTAAGAAGACACCCAGGGCATGATATTCCAAATCATACAGTTTCCTGGTGAGCTTGGGCTTTACCAAGAGTAAAAAATATTCCAACCCTTACTACAAGGTTGTCGATGGTGGACCAATGATATTACTATTATATGAGGATGTCCTGTTTCTAACAGGAGATGAGAAGCTCATCACTGAGAGTAAGAGGAAGCTTGTTACATAGTTCGAGATGAAATACCTAGGCATGATGAATTGTTTCTTGGGTTTATAGGTGTGGCAGAAGCCAAACGAGAATTTTTTGTGCCAAGAAAAATATTTTGTAGAGATTCGGAATGATGGATTGTAAATCCATGCCTACATCGATGGCAACGAATATGAAGTTATTTAGTGATACATCTTCATATACAGTGGATGCCACCATGTATAGATAGATTATTGATTTGTTTATGTACTTAATGAACACAAGAACAGATATATGTTTTTCATTGAACACATTGAGTCAGTATATGGTTGTGTCGAGACGTGTTCACTTCATTGCAGAAAAATTGTTGGTTGTGGAGCCTGATTATCTTCATGATTCAGAGGTCTTTGTTTTTCAGCCATGGTTATACCCCATGAATAATTTACACCCCGGAAGAATGTACACTACTCCACATGGAGGAGTGTCGAGGGGACTTATCCCCTCTGCAGGGTCCGGGGGAAAGCGAGCCCTCGACAAGGGTTTGGGGGCAAAGCCCCCAAAGGAAAATTTTCCTTGTAAATGTATATTGTAATTTCATAGTAAATATGGACCATTCATTATAAGGTCACAAATCTGACGATAGAAGTTATTTTATGGTTTTCTCCCTAGAAGGAAACCCTCTTTTATGAGGGAAATGTATTTTGTCTATGTATCGTTGTGAATATTGTATTCTGGGAGAGGAGACTGTGAGAGAAAGAAGAGGAAGTTACAACGAGTGTGTTGTAGGTTGTATCCCTTCATTTGCTAGATAATAATAAAGGAAGGACCTGCAATTTATCTGGTGGACATATCCCACACTGGATGAACCACGTATATCTGTGTCTCTATTGTATTGTGTATATTTTGTGTTTTATTTCCACATTTTTTTATTTTATTTCTCCACGATCCTATTTTTCTAACAAAAACATGTGATGAGGTACCTCAAAGGTACAATTGAATATGGACTCAGATATGTTTAAGATCGTGAGATAATTTTGCAAGGCTATATTGATTCAGATTGGGCCTATAGTGTTGCAAACTGGAAGTGTACATCCAAATGTTGCTTCAGTTTGGGATCAAATATGATCTTATGGTTTAGCAGGAAGCACACTAGTGTGGCACTCAGTACGGCTGAGGCAGAGTATATAGCAGCATGTTCAGCTAGTAGCGAAGCAGTGTGGCTTCGAAAGATGCTTACAAGATTGTATGATCTCGATTTAGAGGCCACTTGTATCTGGTGTGACAACCAAAGTTGTATGGATTTGATAGAGAACTCAGTGTTTTCCAATCATATCAAGATCAGGTACCATTATATCAAAGATATGGTGCATAAGGGAGCAGTGAAGCTCCAATATGTCGCTACAGATGAGCAGATAGCATATGTGTTGACCAAGCCTCTGTCAAGGGTGAAGTTTGAGTACTTCAAGAACAATCTCGGAGTGGTTCAAAAGAACCTCCCCAGGTAGCGGGAAGTGTTGTGTTCCCAAGATAGCAGGAATTGTTCCCCACACAGCGGGAAGTGTTCCCCACGTAGTGGAAAGTGTTCCCCACATAGAGGGAATTGTTCCCCACACAGTGGGAAGTGTTGTGTTCCCCAGGTAGCGGTAAGTGTTGCGGAAGTGTGATGGGTTACATATGTGACTCGAGGTAGCAGTGTGGAATAGAGTGGACAATAGGTGGTCCGTGATCAGGCACTCACTGTGGCACCAGTTGGGATGATATGTACGACTACTCCATTGAAATAGTCTGGTACGTCGAGTTACTGCTACTCTAGTGAAATAGTCTGGTATGAAGAGGGATACTCTAGTGAAATAGTCTGGTACATTGAGTCACTGCTACTCTAGTGAAATAGTCTAATACATAGAGGGATACTCTAGTGATATAGTCTGGTACACCGACTTACTGCTACTCCATTGAAATAGTCTGGTATGCAAATTGCTACTCCAGTGAAATATTCTAGTACACATGTTACTAACTATGGCACCAGTCAGCATGACCTCGCACAAGGTTAGGAGATTTCGAGCCTTCGAGGTTGGCGATTTACCCATATTTTCAAGCTACTGGGTCAGCCTATGTGGTTAGAGGTGTTTCCTAGCCTTGGGCTAGATGGGTAGTGTGTGCGCACTACATCGCATAATCCTTGTGATTAGATGCCTAGTCACTATGGACCGGTTTCCTAGTGTTCCAACCAGAGGTTACTTTTTCTTTATGAACTAGATGTCAGATTCTGTGAGTTGGTGAGTTACTATTTCTTTATGAACTAGATGTCAAATTTTGTGTGAGTTGGTGAGTTACTAGTTCTTTATGAACTAGATGTCAGATTCTGTGTGCACTAGCAAGTTACTAGTTCTTTATGAACTAGATGTCAAATTATGTGTGAGCTGACGAGTTACTAATTCTTTATGAACTAGATGCCAGATTCAATGTGAGTTGGCGAGTTACTAGTTCTTTATGAACTAGATACTAGATTTTATGTGAGATGGCGAGTTGCAATTTCCTAGACTCTACTTGGATTGGGTAGTGGTGCAGTTCTGTGTAAACTGGATCAACTTCATATTCTAGAGCATGTGAAACTATGATGGTGATACCTACGACATGATATGTTTGTTCACGAGATTGCCTGTGTGGCTACACTACTTGTTAAATGATTTGTTTGATCATGAGATGGTTGTGTGGCCATGCTACTTGAGACATGATCTGTTTGATCATGAGATAGCATGTGTGGCTATGGGGATGCTACTTGTATACTAGTCTACAAGACTATGTGAGGCTTTCCCATGCCATGTGAGATGGATGGATGAGTTTGAGACCATTACTTGAAGAACATCTTAGTTAATACCTCCCTAGTTAAGAGGGATTATTGATGTTTTGATAGCTGCGGGAGGTATTAACCTCCATGTGTAACCTTTGACTTAGAATAGAATATTTTGGAAGAAAGAGAACCACTAAATAGATGTTAGAAAACCCTAGGAGAAAATTCAACCTCAAGAGAAATAATTTTAAATTAATAGACACATCCTGAAGAAGAAGTTGGCCCCAATCAATTGGACAGTTTAGTATAAATAAGCAGTTGCCTAGTTCATTTGTACACACTCACTTAGCATGTGCGCAAGTCTAGAAGATTGCAATTATAGCTAGAGGTGCGCAATTTTGGGAGCAAAAGATACAGCTGGAAGGAGCACAATTCTAGAGGAGTAGTGTAGTAATCGTGATTATTTCTCTTGTGCACTTCTTTTGGGGAAAATATGTGCTCTTCTTATATGGTTATTGTGTTGTTGCTATAGTAGTTGTGTGATCCAGGTGGATCATATCCAAATTCAATAGAGTTAAAGTATTCAAAATGTAAAGTAAATATTAAAAAGTGGAAGAGCTCGTCAGCAGCTTTCCGGTGACATTCGTTTCGGGAAAAACAGCCTCTAGATGACAAAGATATCAGAAGTTGAAGTTTCGTCAAAGATGGTGAAAAATGGTTAGAAATGGTTAAAAAATGTAATTTGGGGCTATGGGAATTGAACCCAAGACCTTAGGATAAGGCCACCATGACCCCATGGTTGGGAAAAAAGGGGGTGGTCAAGGGATTAGCCCTCAACCTTCCCAACACCGAGGCCCCCTTGGTATTTAAATGTTATTCAACCATATAAATAACCCAAAATCCAACCATGCCATATGCCTCCATAAACTATATGCCAAACATATATATTAAACCAACCAAATGTTATAAATCGCACCATATATATACCAAACCATATGCGACTTCATATAAGTTATAACCATATAATATATATATCATATATTAAACCAAATCACGCCAAGCCAAAGCCAAAATCATATGTGGTGGGAGGAGAAGCCCACGGGTTTGACCCCAGGACTTCCGCCCCCCTAACCACCACATCTACCAATGCGCCACCACCATGAGACATGGCAAGAGGTGGCATGATAACCTTATAAAGTGTCGATTTTGGTGGGATTTGGGTGGGTGTGTGGCCTATGGCCCACGCCCCTTTTGGTTTTGTTTCCATTATTTAAATGGTCCATGGGCATGGATCTCAAGGGGGAGAGTTTGATGCGGGCAGAGACTGGCACGTAGATCGAGGTGGTTTTGCACAGTGATCGAGGTGGTTTTGCATGCGGATCGAGGTGGTTTTTGCACGCAGTCGAGGTGGTTTGCATGCAGATCGAGGTGATTCTGTATTTGCACGCATCCTGAGGCCGTACGGACTGTACAAATCAGAGGTAGATTTGGGAATTGTGCTAAGAAGGGCATTATGAGTCCAGTTCTGAAATATATCGAGTTTATACTCAAAAGTATCGATTTTTCGCAAGGATTACATATACAGCTTCAGTTTTTGCATTCAAGCATCCAGACAGAAAAGTGCTCACAAAATATTTTGGATATACAGAAAGGTATTCATGTTCATACTTAAAAGTCTCATAATTTCATCTTGCAGCTGTTGTTGAAGTCTGTTACTGTATATGACAGACAGAATTTAGAACTCGTTTTGTAATCATTTGAATACTTAATCTATTGGCCTTCCCATTTGGAAAGTGGCCCGGAGACGTAGCCAGGGGGTCTGGTGAACTCCGTTACCAATTCTTGTTCATAGATGGTTTGATTACATGTGTATGTGCTCATGTGCTTGATGGATGTTCTTTAATTTTGCATTTACGAAGGTGGTTAACAATTAAAAATTCACATGCAAATAATGGTTAAAAGATCTTAAATTTTAGATCAAGTTAAATT
>JASDQU010236585.1:0-17064 GCA_032191745.1 Picea mariana
TGATGATGCTATTATAATTGGTATACATGAAGATGGGTTATACAAGTTAAAAGGAAAGGCAAATCAAGCCTTAGTACACAGTACTATAAACCCATGTGAACTGTGGCATAGAAGGTTCGCTCATATTCACTATAAAGCCTTGCCAGTTGTCAGCAAGATGGTGAAAGGCCTTCCATAAATTCAAGTGTTCCACGATGGTGTGTGCAAAGGATGTGCACAAGGAAAGAACGTGAAAAAGCCTTTTCTAAGCAGTGACAGTAAAGCAAAAGGAGTTCTGGATCTAATTCATTAAGATGTGTGTGGACCTATGTCAGCCACTTCACTTAGCGGGTATGTTTACTATGTTTCTTTTATTGATGACTTTTCTCGCAAAACTTTGATTTATTTCTTAAAGAATAAAGATGAAGTCTTTAGTAAGTTTAAGGAATTTAAAGCTCTTGTTGAAAATCTTTCCGATAGAAAAATAAAGGTTTTAAGATCTAATAACGGAGGAGAATTCACATCTGGTGAATTCAAGGAATTCTGTAGAGAAGTTGGGATTAAGAGGGAGCTTTCTACTCCATACAATCCTCAACAAAATGGTGTTGCAGAAAGAACGAATCGATCAGTTATGGAAGCAGTTAAAGCCATGATTCATGATTAGGACTTATCAATGTACCTTTGGGCAGAAGCAACAAGGACTGCTGTATATGTACAGAACAAAAGTCCTCATAAAGTTCTTGAAAATAAAACTCTAGAAGAAGTGTTTTCTGGAAAAGTTCCAGAGGTTAGTCACCTAAGGATATTTGGTTGTCCATTGTATATTCATATACCCAAGGACAAAAGGACAAAGTTGGATCCTTCAGGTAAGAAACGTATATTTGTCGGATACAATGAAACATCAAAGGCATATAGAGTATATGTCCCTGGATGCAAAAAGATTGAGATCAACAGAGTTGTTATCTTTGATGAAGATGCAGCTTTCTGCAAATTAAAAAGAAATCATGTAGATGAGGTACATGATGAGGAACCTACAGCTTCTAAAGTACCAGATATAGAAGAAGAAGAGCTTGTACCTCATAATCATGATATGATGGAGCCTCATAAACCTGCTGATTCACCCACAGAAGTGATTACATATCAGAGAAAGCCAGGTTGGGCTCGTGAACTTATTCAAGATGCAGAAAGGTATGGTGCCCCAAATAAGACTTTTAGAGAAAGTAAAAGACCTCGATTATATTACAACTATGTTGCACTTGTGTCTAACATAATTGATGTAGAACCTTCCAACTATGAAGAAGCCATTGAGAAGAAAGTGTGGCAGGATGCCATGATTGAAGAATATCAATCAATTATGAAAAATGATGTTTGGGACATAGTTYCGAGACCAAAAGAAAAATCTGTGGTAACATCTAAATGGTTATACAAAATCAAGCATGCTGCGGATGGTAGTATTGAGAAATTCAAAGCAAGGTTTGTAGCTCGTGGGTTCTCTCAGAAAGAGGGAATAGATTACGAAGAAACCTTTGCTCCTGTGGCAAGATACACTTCCATTAGAGCTACTATGGCTATAGCTGCAAAGATGGGATGGAAACTACATCATATGGATATAAAGACTGCTTTTCTGAATGGTGTGATAGAAGAGGAAGTGTATGTGGAGCAACCACAAGGATTTGAGACACATGACAGTCAAACACAAGTGTGCAAATTAAAGAAAGCCTTGTATGGCTTGAAGCAAGCACCCAGGACATGGTATGGAAGAATTGATAATTTTCTGATGAGCTTGGGCTTTATCAAGAGTAAAGCAGATTCCAATCTCTACTATAAGATTGAGAATGATGATCAATTGATCTTACTATTGTATGTGGATGATCTGTTTCTAACAGGAAATGAAAAACTCATCACTGATTGCAAGAAGAAGCTTGCTTCAGAATTCGAAAAGATCTGGGTCAGATGCACTATTTCCTAGGTCTGGAAGTGTGGTAGAATCCAGGTGAGATTTGTCTTAGTCAAGGAAAATATGTTGTGGAAATTCTAAAGAGATTTGGAATGATGGATTGTAAATCCATGACTACACCTATGACGACAAATTCAAAGTTATTATGTGATACTTCATCAGAGATAGTGGATGCCACTTTGTATAGGCAAATGATTGGTTCGTTGATGTATTTAACGAATACAAGGCCAGACATATGTTTTGTTGTGAACACTTTAAGTCAGTATATGGTTGAACCCAGACATGTTCATTTGATCGTAGCAAAACATGTGATGAGATACTTGAAAGGTACCATTGAATATGGTATCAAGTATGATGTAGATTGTGAGTTCAGACTACAGGGATACTTTGATTCATATTGGGCTGGTAGTGTCATAGATCGTAAGAGTACTTCAGGATGTTGTTTTAGTTTGGGATCAAGTATGATCTCATGGTTTAGCAGGAAGCAAACTAGTGTTGCGCTCAGTACAACTGAGGCAGAATATATGGCAGTATGTTTAGCATGTACTGAAGCTGTATGGCTACGGAAATTACTTTCAGGATTATTTGATATTGAGTTAGATGCTACTAGTATTTGTTGTGACAATCAGAGTTGCATAAAGTTGTCAGTGAACCCCGTGTTTCATGACAAATCAAAGTATATTGGAATCAAGTATCATTTTATCCGTGATGTGCTAGAAAAGGGAGCAGTGAAGCTTCATTATGTGGCTACCAATGAGTAGGTTGCAGATGTGCTAACCAAACCTCTGTCAAAGGTGAAGTTTGAGTACTTCAGAGACAAACTTGGACTGGTCCCTCGTAAGAGGGAGTAAAGAGCTGCATATGGGATTCTGGTGACAGTAGCGGGGCAAGTCATTTACAGGTAGGATGTGGGCTATTCTATTTTATTCTTATCCAGTATGAAAAAAGTCTGGCTCTAAGATTACTCATCCAGAATGAAAAAAGACTGGCACTGAGTAAGACAATTCTTGGTGAACTGTATAGCTTCCTCTAGCGGCTAGTAGGACAGTTCTTGGTGAACTGAGTGAATAAAAATCCTGTAATGACAACAGTGTGCTCACCATAGATGCTACTGATCCCAATGTTAGCTATGGATACAAAACTTCTCTTGATGAATAGATTCTACATGGATCAACAAGTCAATAGTCAAGTAAAGACAAATGGATGTAACAATTGGTACTTGGAAAATACCTTCCTTGCTAAGAGGGAGTGTTGAATTATATAGCTTTGGAAGCTATTTTTCCTATTGTAACTAACCATGTAGATAAAGTTTTGATATAGTGTTAACTTTATGTCAAGCATCAAACACATGGCAAGTGTCAACCTTATGCCATGTGTCAACCTCATAGCACCTCTAAGAGGGCTGCTTAGGGAGGTTGTAGTGGCTATCTTAGGGAGGCTGCTTAAGAGGTCTGCTTAGGATGGTTGGAGTGGCCAGCTTAGGGGGGTTGCTTAGGGTGGTGTATGACAGTTGTATAAGAGCTGTCATACAATCCTATGACAGCTGTTTAGGGCAGCCTCTAGAAGAGACAAAGTAAGTGACCTTTGGGAGCATTAGGAGGTGGCTCTTGGGAACTTTAAGAGGTGGCTCTTGGGAACTTTAGGAGGTGACTCTTGGCAGCCAAAGGAGGGCAAGTATGACAGCTGTTATACAGTTGTTATACATTCTTAGGGGGCTGCTTAGGGCAGCCAAACCAACCTATAAAAAGGGGCATTCACTTACCATTTACATATCTTTTTTTTGTTGGAGTCTTTTGTTGAGGCAAGGCATCTATTTGCTGAAGTATTTTCTGCTGGTATATGGCTGCTAGTTGCTGGAGTCTTCTGCTGTTCCTTGCTGATACAAGGCTGCTACAAATACTATGTTAAAGCTGCCATAACTCTGCTACAGCAAGAAAGAAAGTCAGTTATCTTTTGGTGAGTTTGTCAAGCTGTTACTATAAGTGTTAGTTCAGCTATTTGTGAAGTTTGTAAGTGCTGAAACAGAGGTATTGTTTCAGCGCTTTGAGTCCTAGCTAGTTACTCTAAAGTCTTGTACTGGTATTGTACTTTGTTGAAGAATCTAAAGAGAAGTTTTGGCTGGGTTTTGTACCCCAAGAGGGTTTCCCAGGGTATACTTGTGTTCTCTTTGTGATTGTCTCACTTTCAGTGATCTTGATATATGCAAGATGTATTGGTATGTTGGTTGTATGCTGTAAATTTTTAAATTTACCTACATGCATCAGTTTTTCAACAGGATAGGCACTAGTCCCTTGTCCTCCACCACCACTTTATTTTCCTAGACTACAAAAAATCTGTTTTTCTAAGCTATCTCTTCACTTTACCTTGAGCCTCTTTGTCATAGCCTTAGAAATGTTACTTAGGGATACCCCCCTTGTGTTGGAGAAGAGCCAACCTAAAGTGAGAGAGGGAGTTACTGAGGTGACAGTTGGTAGTCCCTCTAAGTTGCCCTTGGGTTTTCACTTTGTGCTTGGGATTTTTACACGTATAAGTGAGAGTTCAGGAGGTAACACAATTTAAATGTGGAAAAAACAGTGACCATTAAAATCAATATAAACAAAGTTCAAGATAGATTAGATTGGAAATTTATATAGCTAGTAATAAATAAATTGGGATTCAACAAAGAACCTTAGTTTTACCTCCAACTGTATATCTACAATAAAAGCTGCAATCTTGATCCATGGGATTCCAAGCAAATTCTCTAAATTCAAAAGACAATGATTCCTGCTATCTCTATTTTTATTCATATGGCAAGTGATGCACTCATTAATATTCTGGAAAAGAAAAAAGTGGAGGGAAGCATAAAAGGATTTAAATTAGCTATAGTTTGAAGTTGAACCATGTGCATGTTGAAGCATAAGGCATATAAGTATTTCAACTCTACACCTGCAAGTATAGCCGTTTGAAGCGATCTCTGAATGGGAATCCCAGCTTTGATTTAGAATTCAACTAGTGTTCTCTGTCATTGGGATAAAACGTTTCCTTTCATATTATAGAGGTTTCCAATCAACTAAATGGGGTTTTAGAGTCCCACTGACCTATTTTGGTTATTAGTGGACATCAATATAATTTCTCTTTCTTTCTTTCCAGTACATCAAATGCATATTGTTTATTGCAAAATGGGAATTGAAGTTGCTTTCTAGTTCATTTGCCTTCAAGGTTACGAGGATCAAAATTTTCTATCTCAAGAGATGGGTGCATGAAAAGATGGACTTCATAGAAAATCAATTGTGAATAACTCGTTTCTTATGCTCAAAAGTGCATTATCTTATTGCATTTTATTGTAAATATTTTCAATATGTTGATATGGTTTAACATGTTTCTAAATGGGTTGTCAGTGGAACATTCTAGGTTGGAAAACTCATATAACAGCCTTGATGGAGCATTGGCGGAAAGAGCTGGGAGTGCATTTAATTCCCATAATCACTCTGGATTATCAATCTTAAAGGGTACCAAGTCTTTTCAASTCAGATTTTCATATTATTATAATCTTGTATTCAAGATCTCTTGCAGATTATTAGGGTAATTATGATTGTAAATATATGAGTAGATGTGGGTAATTGCAACATCTTATTACTATACCGCATCCTGATTTCTGAATCATTTTCATAAACATTTTGCATGGCAATATCTTATGTTGTTTTTCTGACTCTGCCGTTAATGATTTTGTGATAGGCTACAATCTTCACATCAGTTTACAGGAAATTTCTTCTGGCCTGTTAAGACATAATGCAGGGCATGTAAGATGATCCTACTTTTTTTGTACTAATGAAAGAATTCATTTATTTGTAGCATTAATCGTATCTCTGTATATATGCTGCTATTGAATGAATTTCCTTGTTTTGGTATGGACTTGAGTAGGCTTTCCCAGGAATTATGTTTAATGTTGAATCTTGTTCCTTACCATAGACATGGGTCGCGATTGATTTCAATTTAAAGAGTGTTCATGTAATAATTTTTGAAATATTTAATACTATGATTAATGAATGACAAAGTTTTACACTATCATTTTATGGCTGTGGTGTTGCTTCTAGGATGGATATCTTACTGATTTGGACCACCTCAAATTTAGTAAAGTAGCAAAGGGGTTTGCTAGAATTTGGTAGGCTGTTGACCATGCTTCTGGACACTTCCCCTTTGGTCCTTTATCCATGTATGATACCCCCTGGAATCCGTTATTTTCTAATTTCTTCTTGAATATGAATGTTTACTCTAAAGTACTGGAGGCCAGGAACATATCTGAAATGCCCCCTGCAACCTGGTTATGTTTGGCACCGAGGATACTCTGACATCTATATCCCACCATATTCTAAGCTCAAAAACTTTGAAAGCATTGAAACACCAAATTGAATAGAGTGTTGTGGAGTCATATCTGATAAAAAGGGTGATTCTGGTAAGTAATAAATTTAGAGAAACAGAAAATGACAGAATAAAAAACAAGAGAAAATTATTCAAAAACAGTCACACATATACTCTGGACCCTTTTTTCCTACTATAAGGAAGAGTAAAAGAAGGGGTCCTAATAGCTTTGAGATGTGTTACACCTCATATTTGAGATGAGAAAGATTTGTAATAATTCAGAGGAAATTTTCTGTTTGCGATAGCTTAAAAATGGTAAAGAAAAGAGATAGAAAGGTGCTCTAAGTGACAAATATTATCAAAATAAAGGCCTAAGAACCTCTAAAATGCCATGCTAAGAAACAATGATGTACCAACAAGTTCCAAGAACCGGAGAGAAGGCATAGTCAAACTTTATTTTGCATTAATCAGAAGCTTGATTGCACCATAGAGACAAATACAAAACTGGTCCAGTGATATGCCCTGCACAGAATAAAAGAAGCTAAAAGAATAGAGAAATGGAGAAGAATGCTACTGCCAAGAAAAAATCACCCCTTCACCTTGAGCGACCTCCTCCTTTTAATAATTGAGGTCGAATTAGCCGTGCAAAGAACCCATGTGTATTGATGAGTTGAGTATAGATCTCCCCTCATGCACTTTAGCCAATTGTAGATACTTCTTGTTGAACTGCGGATGGAGTGTAGAGTGAAGTGTCCATGCACCCTAGTCTAAGTGGAGTGGTATCCATGCGCCTTAGTCCAAGTGGAGAGAAGTAGCCATGCACTTGGCCTAAATGGAGAGAAGTAGCCATGCGCTTGGCCTAAGTGGAGACACCCTCATGCACCTTGAGTTTACTAGAGCCAACTAACATGCATGCATCCAGTTAACTCAAACAAAGAACCTCGTTAGCTCCTCCATACACCAACTCACTCCTTATCTCATGCATACGCCTTATTCACCCTTAGTGCCCTATTGACTCAAGCACACATCCAGTCAACTCTAGCCACTTGTCACTCCCAAAAACTGCCACATGTCATAACCTGGAACTGCCACGTGTCACCTTTGCATGTATGCCACATGTCACACTACATGGCGACCATACTTTCTAATAATTGCACTGCTAAAAATAGACATGCTAAAAATAGTAGTCTGCCCAAAAAATAGGAAAAGACGAAATATATCAGGAATTGCTAGGACAACACTGCCAAATATAGCACGCCTAAAAATAGAAACTGTTTGCATGTCAATGAAATCAGGCTCATCATATTCAATTTTCTATAAGGAATCTGAATATGTGCTCAGAATCGTCATCTGAACCTTAGAACTCGAACCGTTAAAAATAACAGTGTCTCGCATGTTTCTTGAAAAAAGCTCATTGGCATTATGAGCTCACAAGGATCCCAAATATATAATCGTCTAGTTCATGTTGACCTCCGAACTCTGGCTCTTAAAAAGTAGGAAGACTGCTAAAAATAACAATTTTCTCCAAAATTGATGGAAAATCTCTTCAATGTCTCTGACTCTAACTTTGGACCAAGATCATATCACTGAACCATCGTGCATTTGAGCTCTATGGGAACCAACCTCTGACTCATGAAAATTGTCTTTGGAAACTAACTCTTAATACCAACTTGATGAATTAAGGCTCTTAACTAAGAGACAAATCGACTCCAACGCAGCCCCGAACTTTAGATTAGTGTGGACCCATGGGACCCTCCCTCGTCCCACGAGATTTGAATGACATGACCAGACCAAATCCCTTCCCAGGAGACAAATGATATCCCCCAGACCTCGTCGGTGCACTACCTCTACCAGTCAACAGTGTAGCGGACGATCCGGGCATCCCACTAGTTCCCCCTTAGGACATCTTACTATACTCAACTTTCTTCCTTCGACCTCGGATGGTAGGAGAGATGGGTCCAGTCCACGACAAACCTATTTCCTTACTTCTAGTTTCTCTTGTCCCTAGATCTTCTCCTACAATACATCTTCTCATCAGAGTAGGTCTCTGAGGTCGGGGTCAAGGGTTCTTCATGCCTCAACGTAGATCTCACTCTTTAGTACTCTACCTTATTGCACTTTACTTTCTGCATCTTGCCTTTTATAGGAGACCTTGTGGTACTCTTGTTTTGTAATGACATCATTGTACTTAGCAGTCCCTTTGACCTACTTTTGTGGTCATTAGTCGAATATTAATAAAATTATCTTATCTTATCTATCTTAAACCTCTAGTTTGCAAAAGGGGAAAACATCGGGGTTAACAATGGTGATTCAAGGGGATAGGATCCCCCTGAGAGATACCGAGAATCTTAGAATCTTTGCACTTTGTATCTGTGAATAAATGATCTTTGGAAAATCCAAACTGTGGACCAATGTGCTTGTCCACTGGGCAATGGAGTCAATATGCTTGGTGCCTTGGCTGATCTACTGAAATGAGGACTTACCCATTTGTGCCATCTGTAACTCTACTTGCAAGCCACCTATCATGTACACTCCTCCCACTGGAAAAAGATCTGAAGTCGACAAATTCTGGAGAGCCACCTTGTCAGATGTCACTAAGGTAAACATCTGCCAAGTACGAAGGAACCCACCAATGAGGCTAATGGGCCTAAGGTACAAGCATTRCTTGTCAACGTGAATGGTGTTTTGAAGTTGGACACTGACCAAACTCATTCAATCAAGACCCAATGATGATCAACCTTGTTGAATGTGAGATGACCGCCAATGARGCTAACGACCATCAAGGTGCTCTAGCTTTTAGGCGATTCCTTAGATGATGTGTCAGAGTCGATAAGGAATGATCTGCTAAGAGAAAAGCAATGGTGAGAACCCTTCCCTCAACACGAAGCAAAAAACAAGGAGTAGAAGCAATGGTGCCATATCCCTAAAGTTTGGATGAGGAGCTGATTGACTGAAAGGATAACTCAATGCAATGACTGAAGAGACAAGACAATAATATGAATCAAGATTCCTATTGTCTCTTCAAGACTACCCACCTATTATATACAATTATGACATAATGGGAAACATGGCGCCTTCATCCAAAGTTGACCTAGAAACAAGCACAAGGGAATACTGAGTGAACTGGTGACATCATACTCAAAAGTTTGACTTGGGTAAATAACGAACAACAAACTAAAACTGAACGAAAATAAAGGAAATAACAGACCTGCCCCCATGTGAGGCATTTATTATGCAAGAAAAGTAGACTATGCTGACATAAAGTAAGGAAAAGTGAAATAACTGCAAACTAGGACCTAACAGAAGCTGAAGGAAAGGGAAATCTGCAAGATAAAAAACCCTACTTGCTGTCCTAAAACACAGAAAACAGCAATACTAAAATCTGAAAATGACATTGTGGAAATAAAGAAAAATCTGCCCCTTAACCACAAATTTAAACAATGACTACTAACCCCCCCCAAAACCCAAAATTTCACTCCTCTTTTTCTTCTTTTTGTTGTAACTCCAAAACATTGATTCTGGAAATTTGTCAAAGTTGCCATGATCAATCAACATACTCGAATGACCAATGTAATCATGCAGCCAAGTGATCGGTTAGACGGGAAAGATCAACATAGTCGACCCTCTAGTGCAACCAATCATGAAATCTCACAAGTCTGAAAGATGCCTTGTGGTGCTTGCTACTGAAGAGATTGATGAAGGCTGTTGGTTGGAACTTGGAACATGCTACTTCAACAATAATGAACATGAAAGTATGAGAGTCAAAACTCTTAGAATCTGACTGCTGATATACCTCCATCATTCTCAACTCAACCGGATCATGACTAACCCTGATATCCAAGCAATGATCAAGAAGAGGATCTACTTGAAGAATAAAATTTGATTGCAAAATCATGGGCAGATTGTGAGAAAGATCATCTTCTGGTCGAACCAAAGGTTGATCTCCTTATTGCAATGGTATCTGATCAAAATGTTCCTGAACAACTATTGGAATATGCAAAGGGAAAGAGTCAAGACTCTTACTGATTCAAATCTGCATCATTGGTTTGTTGTTCTTCCTGCTATATTTTATCATCATTAATGGAAGAAACCAACCAACACACTTGAAAACCCGACTCTCTTGCTTCATAATTATGGAACAGTGTGCATGGCTCAAGCTTTGCAACTACCAGTTCATGATCATCCAAGCTTGAGTCATCATCATCCTGTTCATCTCTGGAAACTTGAAAAGATGCAAGGTTTCCATCATTATGTTCTTTTGTAGCAGCAAGAAGTTCCTGTGATCTTCGGGTAGCCGTAAGGAATTCTTCAACTCTTTGGGCAACCAAGAAAGCTTGCCCTAAATTTGTTGGTTTCTGACTTCAAAAGAGGTAACAAAACTCTAGATCATAGCAAAGGCATAATCCACCATAATGTTTCTTGGTCGAAATGCGGAGGGGATCTTATCATATGTATTGATAAATCTGACATGGAATTCAGAAATAGTTTCATCTTCTCCCCTTTTAATGTGACAAAAATCCAAAACAATATCTTTCATCCATTGTATGTATTCAACATCCATGATCAGCCGTGATCTTTCTTCAATGTAGTTACCAATGGACGTTGTTAAGTGGTGATCCACCTTTGTAATCCATCATAAAAGTTCAGGTTCGCTAAGGCTCGGAACAATGCCTTGTGTATGCTTGAATCTTGGAGATTTCTACTTGACTTATCTAGTATGGATTCGATCCTGTATGTAACGGAGTCGCCAGGTGAAAATAGAAGAAAAAATGAAAGCACTCAACAATGTCGTTAAGATTTGTAGGGATTGATGACTAATTCCCGATGATGGTGCCAATTTGTTAGCACAAAAACCTGCACTGTAGGAAATGGAATGACTTTAAAAACCTGCAGTGAGAAATCAACATTAATATATAGGAATTTTTGCCTAATTTGTCACCGAAAAACTCCTCTTCATTTGGGTTGGTGCTTTTCCATCCTCAGGGGCGGTCCCTAGCTGCTCATGTGTTGAAATTACCCTGTAAATCAACTTATAAACCTATAAAAACAACACATAAAATAGTCCTTGGCATGCAATCAAACAACCAAAGATGAGATGAGAGTTTTGTAATAGGTCAGAAATAGTCCTTGGCATGCAATCAAACAACCAAAGATGAGATGAGAGTTTTGTAATAGGTCAGAGGAAATTTTCTGTTTGCTATAGCTTAAAATGGTAAAGAAAAGAGATAGAATGGCGCTCTAAGTGATAAATGTTATCAAAATAAAGGCCTAAGAACTTCTAAAATGCCATGCAAAGAAACAACAATGTACCAACAAGTTCCAAGAGCTGGAGAGAAGGCACAGTCAAACTTTATTTTGCATTTATTAGAAGGTTGATTGCACCATAGAGACAAATACAAAACTGGTCCAATGATATCCCCTGCACAAAGAAAAAGAAGCTAGAAGAATAGAGAAATGGAGAAGAATGCTGCTGCCAAGAAAAAATCACCCCTTCACTTGGAGCGACCTCCTCCTTTTATCAATAATTGAGGTCAAATTAGCCATCCAAAGAACTGGTGCTCATTGATGAGTTGAGTATAGATCTCCCCTCATGCACTTTAGCCAAGTGTAGATACTTCTTGTCAAACTGCGGATGGAGTGTAGAGTGAAGTGTCCATGCACCCTAGTCCAAGTGGAGAGAAGTAGCCATGCGCTTGGCCTAAGTGCAGACACCCTCATGTGCCTTGAATTTAGTAGAGCCAACTAACATGCATGCATCCAGTTAACTCAAACAAAGAACCTCATTATCTCCTCTGTGCGCCAACTCACTCCTTATCTGATTCATGCACCTTATTCACCCTCAATTAACTCATGCATGTGCCCTGTTGAATCAAGCACACATCTAGTCAACTCCAACCACTTGTCACTCCCAGAAACTGCCACATGTCATAACCTGGAACTGCCATGTGTCACCTTTGCATCTGTGCCATGTGTCATTCTACATGGCAACCATACTTGCTAATAATAGCACTGTTAAAAATAGACATGCTAAAAATAGAAGTCTACCCGATAAATAGGAAAAGATGAAAAATGTCAGGAACTGTTAAGAGAACACTGCCAAATATAAAATGCCTTATTTCCATCCTTATACACACTTGCAAACGTGGACTAAGTCTCGGTCCACTTAGTGTGTCCTCAGAGACACAATGTCTAATTTCAAGCCCATTGTCACCTCGACTTGAACTCCTTCTGTCTAGGCTTACTCCTAGGAAAGCCAAGTGGGGTAGACCCTAGTTACTATGTGATTTATTAGATGTGTTCTAGGAATTAATTTTAATTTGTTAAAGGTTAGGGGGAATCTAGCCTATATGAGAGGCAAGCAATGCAAATGCAAACCTTCAATGATAGGCAACCCTTTTCCTAAGTCAACTAAGACTAGTGCCTAAGGTTGGGTAATGGGGTCAACTAAGTTAAAGGGAGATTAAACTTTATAGAAAGACTATAAATAGAGGATGTCTTGGCTCATTTGTTCACTCACTCACACACTCCCATCTACACAGAAGCAAGGCACAAGTTTGGAGGAGGTGACGTAGTAGCTGCAGCTGCACAGTTTATTCTTGTTCAGTCTTTTGGTATCTCTCTCTTGTGTGCTACTCCTTGAGGAGGTGCGCTATGAAATATTCTAAGTTGTAAAAATGGGAAAAACGCCTTAATTTTGGTGTTGGACTTCCGTCAAACACTTTGCATACTTCTGTATTTGACTGCTGTAGATGAAATTTGATTGGACAGCGATATGTTCCTTTGTTTTGTTTGCTGTTTATTGGTTTTCTAATCGCTTATACCTCCCCAATGAAGTGCCAAGTGTATTATTTTGATATTAACAAAACCCATAAAATAATAGTGACACACATCCACATTTAAATGAGCAAATTCATTAAATTCTGGCTATCCTTTATTGAATTAAATTGCTGAACCAATGACAACAGGAATGAGGTGTGAATACCTCTCAAAATTGATGAGGATGTCTGCTGTAGATAGCTGGAACACTCACAGCACACACAGCCATCAGAAATTCTCCAAGATTGTCCACACGAGTTGACCAAAAGGGGGCGATTCTTGTAGTTCTTGACCCTGCCATCTATTCCAAGCGGTCTAGCAGCCTCCAACCCAAAGATACGCCTCTCTTTATGCAAGAAATAGCCCACAAGGAGTCGACCAGCAGCAGCAGCCTTCCCTTTACCTCCCACGCAGCACAATGAAGAGGATGCAGCACTTATAAATGGAGAGGAAACGGCCAGCAAGAGTACACGCAGCCAATAATTGGTAATCAGCAGAGGTTATCAGCATGAAGGTCACGCCCAGCCAAGGATAACACAACTTTGATGATGCATATCTCAATCCACAAGAGACAACACGCAGCAGGGAAAAGGAGGACGCGCCCAGCTCAAGGAAAAACGCCCAATACCTCCCACGTGCCAAGAAGAATGCCCTGTCTCTTCTCAGATATGAAAATGAAAGTCTTTTTCCAATAAATCTCCTCTAAAACACAATGCCAATACCTGCAAATGAAAAGCCGGAATGGCTTCTCCAATCTCCCGGCTAGGATAGATAGTTTCATTGCCGAATCCGAGTGTCGAAATGGGTTTCCAGCTGAAACCTTCGTTTGCTCACCGAGCTCTTCTTCCAAAACTCAATTTTTGAAATGAATAGTCAATAATCCTTTTCCACCCTCAACCGTCCTTTTATTCTTTCACTTTTCTTTTTCTCCATTAAAATATTCATTTAATTAATAATTGGAGAGAAATACCCTCAAGGAGGGGTTTAATATTAATAAACTCACTTTTCCTAAGTTTTCACTTTATAATTTGAAAGTGACTTTACCAGTATCATTTCCCTAACTCATCCGTCTAATGGTTTACGGGAAACTGTGTAAACCACCACGGTATTCTGTCTGCCTAGGGAGAATGGGACATTACATGCTACCTTTGTATATTGTTGTTGCTGCAGCTGTGGTGGTATTTCTCGTCGAGCTATCACTTGTGCTAGGGTTTATCTGATTGGACTTGCTTTGTGAACAAAATCTATCTAAGTAAAGGTTAGTGTGCTCGAGGGTGGCATATACGAATGCTTATGGTTGGGTGACAATGATGTGACATTGTCCATGGTTAAACGAGCATACCAAAAATTCCAACATTACCAACATCAACAACCGATTTTAAGAGTGTTGAACCATTGTTCTCATCACCATTGAAGTTTTTTTGATTGGAGTAGGGATCAATTCCTATCTACCTATGGTGTTGTTATTTTCAGATCCTAGGTATTTCCTGAAATTCCACCCTCTTAGCTAGTTTTTTTTTTTTCCTAGATTTATGTAGGGTTTTGGAAGTGCATGTTGCTTTCCATTTATTATCATTTTTCGTGCCTCATAGAACAATTTGGAGGTTCTTTTGTTTTTTTTTAATACCAGCGAGTTGTTTTTTTTTTAGCAGTGTTTGTTGTTCATTTGTTTCATTTTCTTTTGCCCTAGGTTTGAAGTTGGAAGTTGAGTGTTGCCTTACCAATATGTTGAAGCTTTTGGAGCCATTTTGGTAGTATGGTGAACTTGAAGATGGGACAAAGTTACATACCGACAGAGATTGTCTTGTAAACTGTGTTGGCAGGCCAAGACAAGAGGGGTTAGCCGATTGAAGTAACGCTTGGCCAAAATCCTAGGGCATGATGTTGGGCTTTGTAGTGCATCAACCCTAGAGATTATGCGAATTTCCCATGATGCTATTTATGAAAAGGATAAAAAAAGGAAAAGGTAGTTGCTAATAAGGATGAACTTTTCATTGGTGGAGTGGCTAGATCCTCAAGAACCATAGGGATATCTGAGTCTTAGGGCTGTGACAGGGACTTCACAGATTCACATTCCATGGGGACCTCACTTTTCTTTGTTACAAATCTAGAGATGGGGCACAACCTTCCATTTGGTCAGTGGTTAAAAAGGAAATGTAAGAAGCAGATAGGGTTGTGGGGAGGTGTCTTTTTTGGAGTGACATATCTTTGAGCATTACAAAGACCATTCCATTTTTCTAGTCAATGAGTGATGCTATTGTTATTGTTGGCCTAGGTATAAGTGCCGTACCTACGAGGAGTTGCAGGGGCTAATTCTTGAAGTGGAAAGGAATGACATCAATACTAGATTGGAGGGCTGAAAGAAGTCATGAGAGGCCATTTGATGCATGGTGATGTTTGATGCTTGGATATATGGGAGCGGTAGGACACTTCTTAATTTCTAGGTACATTGTTTTAGGGGTACAATGTTTATTAAATCCTTTGATGCATTGGTACATGTTAAAGAGTGCAACATTGTTTTGTGAATTGATGGAAGGGCTCATTTGAGAGATTGGTTTGCAAAATGTTGTGAAATCCCAAAGTGCTGGGTGCATCGTCATGTGAACAGAAATGAAGATGATGTAGTAGCCTCCTCTGAGCAACAAAGTTGACAAGAAACTCCAGNTTAATTTCTAGGTACATTGTTTTAGGGGTACAATGTTTATTAAATCCTTTGATGCATTGGTACATGTTAAAGAGTGCAACATTGTTTTGTGAATTGATGGAAGGGTTCATTTGAGAGATTGGTTTGCAAAATGTTGTGAAATCCCAAAGTGCTGGGTGCATCGTCATGTGAACAGAAATGAAGATGATGTAGTAGCCTCCTCTGAGCAACAAAGTTGACAAGAAACTCCAGATGGCTCTCCTGTGTGAGGCATTGGGAAAAAAGATCTGTAGAGTGGACGTGGCTGTGGATGAGCACAGGTGAACGTGTGAAGATCTGGGTCTTCTGTGTAATGCAGTGAGCCAGAGATATGGACATCCCTATGGATGTGCCCCTAGTGGATGAGCACTAGTGGGTGTATTAGATCCTTTGCTATATTGTCCAAGAATCAGACCTACCTGTAACCCTAATTGTAATGTAAATGGTACAGGTCAGCCCCACCTTAATGTGACTGGTAATTAATGTATAAGATAATTAATCTGGTTAATATTAATTATATTATAAGCTAGTGAGGTCGGCCCTGTTGTGCCAATAGGCACTTCTGTTGACAGGTTCAGGTTAGTATAAGTAAAGGTAAATTCCCCATTGAGGAAACATATCTTTCAAGTGAGTTTGGAAATTTCAGCAAGTACACCTTCTTGAGAAAAGTGCGCACCTCTCTTGGGCGCTAGTCTTCTATGGTTTGAGCACCCTCTTGTGTGCTAGGTTTTATCTTGGTGGTGAAGGTTGTTATCGCTTAGTTTGTAGTTTAGGTCAAGTAGCTGGAAGGTAAAGATCAAACTGGCGTAACAGGAGCTTCCCCACCCACTGTCACCTCGATGGGGGGCTCTTTCTATTTAGGGTGGCTAAACCCAAGGGAGACGTCCCTAGGTAATCTGGGGTGCTGAAAGGAAAAGGGTCAAGGGATTTAGGCTCAAAGGTTAAAGTAGGTTTTCCTTTCACAGATTACCGCCAAGAAGATAGTCAAGATGAAGGTATTCCACAGAATAGGCACCTGTTTGCGAGACTAGGCAACAATAAAGCTAAAATGTGCAATAGTGGTTAGTACTTCATCAATTAATGACTATCAACAATTAATATATATGAGCACAAATAGCAGTAATTATTGACGAAGTCAATGATTGCAAAAATGACTATGACTTGTAATATTACTTGTCAATAAACACTGGAGATGATATAACATTCAAAGCATATAATCAATCTTTAAATTATCATAAAATATCATCACTTACTCATTCAATACAAGAATGCTGCGTCACTATACTAGAGG
>JASDQU010236586.1:0-15256 GCA_032191745.1 Picea mariana
TACCTTGTTCAATGCTTCAAAATGTTGTAACAAGTTGCTAATCTGTGTGTAGGCATTTGTTTGGAACTCTCTTATACTTCATATTACCTGCGGTTTCAGTGGCTCTGTTGCCTTGAAAATTGTGAGTTAGCTGCCGAAAGCCCTGCTTTTCGGCGGCCAAATGCTTGCTGGAGGATATAGAAATCTTCTTTGAATTGTTTTAAATACCTTGCAGATATTTTGGATATTGGTTGGAAGTCATAGAAAATGTCACCATTTCTTGCAGGTAATTTTTTCTTTGGCTTGCTTCATGATCTAATAACAATTATAATCCTTTTCTACTTTTGTTCAAAGCTCACACTTAGAAGACCTGATGCACTAAGATCTACCTTCTCAACCAGATACTTAGAGGCAGACAGACATGACACAGTTACAGGACTATTTCCAGAAGCCATATCTGTCTTTTGATGACAAGTTGGATCATTTTTGCCTTCTGTATGTAGTAGTTGAATTTGATGCAGAATCAGATGCCAATAGGTAACCATTAGTGCCAAAGAAATCACGCTCATATAGATCAAAACCAAAAGATTTCAGATCCACTCATTGACTTTGATACTTTTGATCCCTGGGCTTTACAATACTTTTGATCCCTGGGCTCCACGACACGCTCTGGACAATACTATGCCCCTTCTGATAAATGATCTTTGAAAATACCGACACATCGAAATGATATGCCAGAGGACAACCATCACGCAAAACAAATTCCCATTCATTCCATATAGGCATCATTCATCGCTGTTGAAATCTCCAATTGATGATAGCTTGTAATAAACAGAATTTGAAATGACATCCATCCATGACACTTGGAGTTTTGACCTTCGATAGGTTCATTTAGAGCTTATGAGCAAATTTCAACCATAGTTCTGTAGTATACTCAGGGAGACATCTACAACGCCTTTATCCAAACAATATGCTTCACGATGACTCGGACATCGTCCAAACTTGATTCGCAAGCTTAATCTTCTTGAAAACTTGATTCAAAGGATATCTGCACAGCATGCCTCTTTCACCTATCAAACGCTCAAAACCGAGCCTATATTCTCAGAGTATACAAGTGAAGGATTTGAGCAAGGTTTATCAATATCTGCAAGCTCGTTTTATGATGATTGGAAGCATAAGAATATTCTGCAGAGTATAGCGATTGACAACGACACATACTCGTGGTACCTTGGCGCTTTGAACTCGTCTGCTTGTAAACTCTTTTGGCACCTGCATCATCAAGTTAGGATCGAAATCTTAACATCTGTGAGTTCAAACATATAAGCTCGAATCTCGAACTCTTTGATCCCCTGTGGCTTAACTCTTTGATGCATAATGACAGGCATCAAGCATTGACACCTTAACCTCTGCAACGATTGGAGATTGGGCTCTGTGTAATTTAATTGACAACGCATATGCAGTGCTCCATATATGCTGGAAATAAGGAATGACAGGTGTTGACCAATGACTTGGCTTTGAGTTGAATGGGCTTAATATTAAATGATTCAGTGGATAGACTAGCCCTAAAAAAGTCAACCTTTTGATATGTTTTATATGGAGACTGCGCTAGGTGCATATGTTAATTTATATAATGACCATGTAACTCCACCCATGTATCATTTGTGGACTTGGTATGTGATATGGTTTGTGCTATACTCATGGGATTGACATATAGTAGATATTTAATAGTTTTAGGAGTAGAACACTTCAAGCACACACCATACTTTTTTTTGGAGAATTTAGCTAAAAAAATGTAATTTTGTTTAGGAATGGATAAGGCATAAAGTTAGGGTTACAGGAAGTACTGACAATGTAGGTAAAAGCAATCAAAGAGAGCTTTGATGAAGATTTGGAAGTTAAAATATTGGCCAATTTTTTTTTAGGAATGAGTGTATTAAATTTTATCGCTAACAGTGTGTATTTTTAAATGCAGTTTTAAAAGAAAGTATGAATTTGTCTTTTTAGTATATTGTTAATATAATTTATATAATTTGATTGTAAAATCTATCCATAAAATTTCATAATGATTTTCATGATGAAGTTTCTCCTAGAGTGCAATTATAAAAAAAAATGATTGTGTTTAAAGTGTTTTATTAAAAAAAAATTGTAAGATTGAAAAATTTAAATCAATTTTCTCATCTATCAACTATGTAAATTTTAAAATTCATTGTTATGTTAAAGGTATGTCAACTATGTAAATTTTAAAATTCATTGTTATGTTGAAGGTATGTCGTCTATGTAAATTTTAAAATTCATTGTTGAAAGGTATGAAAAGAGAATATTTTTTTGGGTGGATTAGCTATTTATATGTATGTGTCTTTTACATTATATATGAATTTAAATATTTTTATAGAAATGTGATGGATTTCATAGTGGTTTTTCACTGAATTTCATAGTGCCTTCTTTTATTGTAAGTGTTTTTCATTTGATCTTTGCACTTGGAGAGTTTTCTTTGTAAATATTCTACATTTTCATCTTAAGAATGCTCTGGGGGTCTTAGCTTACCTTGCTCTCTTCGTTGGTTAGAAGAAATTTTATTTAAGTAACAAACCCATTGCTTAGATTCTTCTTCAAATACAACATGTGAAAGACACCATAGAGTCTTTTTCTTATTAGTTTTCTAGAACATATCTACTTCCCCTACTTTTTTTAGCATTTTATATGGATCATAGAATTTGTTGAAGTTTGTGTTTACTTTGTTACTAGAGTGTTGTTTTCTTCTAGGTTATAATTGCACAAAGATCATATTTCCAATTTCAAAATATTATTCCAAACAATGTTAATTTGCTTGTTTCTTTCTCATATTTGTTGCCACCACTAAGAGTTCCTCTAAGATGTAAAAGATGTTTTGCTTTGTTTGAAGTGTGTGGACTACTATAGAGGCTTAACTTTTTGGATTACTCAAACCTTAAATGATGTGGGGTCATAGCGATATAAAGCCTTAAACAAGGTCATTTAGGGGTAGAATGGTATTTTGTCCCTACACAAATATATTCCCATATGTAACCACCTCAATGATTTAGTATGCTTATCTCGCGTACCTCCAAATACACCCCTTCAAGGTTATTGTGGCATATTGATCCATCTTCTATAGTACGTTCTTAGGTACCCACTTATGTCCCTTGGGCTATGTTCTAGTGGTAACTTGGAGCAATGATTGTGGCAATGACTCAGGGTCAAACCCTAGCAAGCATGCTCTCTCCATGCATGGGGTTTTCCATGTGGCTATTTATATCAATGTAGATTTCGAGCATTGAGAATACAAAATTTGTCATTCTTTTATATTAGATTTCGAGCAATCATTCTTTGGCATTTTATATTAGATTTCGAAACCAGATATGCATGTAATATGAAAATAAATATGCATATACAAAAACACTTTCATATATGCACATTTATTTGTATGCACATATATGCAAGCGCTTTCGTATGTGTTTATTTGTATGCTACATGCATATATGAAAATGCTTTTATATATGTGCATAAGATACAAATACACATATAAGAAAGTGCCTCCATATATGCACGTTTATTTGTATGCTATGCACATATATGGAAGAGCTTCCATATATGCACATATACAAAAGTGTTTTTGTATATGCACATTTTCATGCTATGTGCATACAAAAGCACTTCCATATATGCATGTAGCAACTTTTGGATAGCATGTTTATTTGTATGCTATACGTATATACGAAAGAGATTTTGTATATATGCATTTGTATGCTATATGCATATACATACGCACTTCTAAATATGTGCATTCATTTGAATGCTACATGCGTATATAGAAGTGGGCTTACATATATCCACATTTATAGCTACGTGCAAATATGAAAGTGGGCTTCTGTATATGTACATTTGTATACTACACACATACGAAACCACTTCTGTATATGCACATTTGTATGCTATGCACACTTTTGTATATGCATATAGCTATAAATGTGTATACATTGAAACACTTCCATATGTGCACATTTGCATGCTACACAGATATATGGAAGCACAAGTAGCTTTTGTATATGCACATTTATAGCTACACACGTATAGAAAAGCTATGAAAAACTTCCATATATGCACATTTGCATGCTACACATATATGGAAGTACATATAGCTTTTGTATATGCACATTTATAGCTACATACATATACAAAATCCATAGCATATCGTCATAGTATCTACCATGATGATGGCTCCTACTAGTGTTGCAGTTATTGTCATAGCATCTACCACTATAGCATTTATTGTTGTAGCATCTACCATCAATGCATCGGTCATTGTTACATCAGTTGTTGTTAAATCTACCATTTTTACATCATACAAGTTATAAAATATTATTTTTTTGTTTGATGGACCATGCACAAGGTCCATAATTGGTAAGCATGCCCTATAAATGGAATCTTTGTTCTACAAGTGTAATATATGTTCCACAACATGAAGGGATTGGAATTTGTATCCTTAATGTTGTATATCCTACATGAATCTTCTCGGGATCAAGCTTTATGTAGTAGTCCTTAAACAACCACATAAGACCTTTGTAGGGAATCTTTAGCCTTTGTGGGAGACCTTTGGTGCCATTAATATGTTTTACAAAATAGAAATGGGTCTCAAGGTCTATAACATAGCCAAGGTAGGAAAATAAGGGCCTTGGGACCAAAACAAAGATTTTTTAGCTCAATGATCATGAGCATGGCCTCAAAACACCACATAGATACTCTCTAAGTGATCTATGGCCTTTGAGTGGGATATGGGATCCATTAGAATTTTTTTCGCAATATATATGGGAGTTAGGGCTTGTACCATGGCCCCAGGAGGAAAACAAAGGCCTCAAGTCATAAATGAAGCTTTCTCATGTTCAATGGCCATGAACAAAGCCTCTAACTAGGAATATGGGCACCATTAGTATGTTTTGCACAATAAAAATGGGTCTCATGACCCCTACCGTGGCCGAGGGAGGAAACAAGGGCCTTAGGCCCTAAACAAATATTCTTGAGCTCGATGGCCATGAACAAGGCCTTGAACCATCGCATAAATCCTTTCTAAGGAATCTTTGGCTTTTAGGTGGGATATGGGTGTTAATCGCAGGTTTTGAGCACCACATTTGGGCTTGAGGCCTATGGGTTGGACCCTAGTGCCATGAGGAGTTTTCATGCACCATGTAATGCATTGGAGGCCTTGAACATGGTTAGGAAAGGAACATAAGGTATTAATGCCCTATTTGAATCTTCTCTGGATCAAACTTCATGTAGCAATCCTCAAACAACCACATAAGACATTTGTAGGGGGTCTTTGGCCTCTGTGGGGAATCTTTGGTGCCATTAGTATGTTTTGCACATTAAAAATGGGTCTTGAAGCCTATACCATGGTTGGGGGAGGAAAAATAATAATTTAGGCCCAAAACGAAGCTTCTCAAGATCAAGGGCAATGAACTAGGACCTAAACAACCACACTAATTCTTTTTAAGAGATCTTTGGCCTCTGGGTGGGGTATGGATGCCATTATGAGTTTTTTCCAACACATATGAGATTCGATGCCTATACTATCCCTGTATATTGTATGCTACACACATATACATAAATCCTTCCATATATGTGCATTTAGTTGTATGCTATACATGCTTCCATATATGCTTGTAGCTATAAATGCGCATATATGGAAGCCTTCTTCTGTAAGTGCGCATCACATACGAATAAATGTGCATTATGGATTATTGGTTACAAATTGAAAAATCACAATAACATTTAATAATATGGCGGAGGTAAAGGTAGCCCTTATGCTAGTAGAAATTGCCATGGAAAAGGGTATTCAAGAGCTACAAATCTTTGAAGATTCTTAGCTGGTTGTCGGTTGGATTATGGGGAAAAGTAGGAATATTAATTTAGGATTGTCACGTCTTCTCTAAAGGGTCAAGGAGCTCTTGAATATGATGGTTTGTTTCTCAAGTTTCCATATCTAAACATAATTAAGTGAGACTGTAGATGAATGTCAAAGAGGACAACAAATGTTCCAGTAGGTTTACTAGAGATCACTAAGTCTAGAGACTATGAGTAAGATGTTATTTCTATTAGATAGATCTCTATTGCTTGACTATTCTATTGTGATTGGACATTCTTGTCCATTATTTCATGTTGTGTTGTCATTGTGGTAAAAAATGACCTTGAAATCTCCGAAGGTTATTTCAAGGTTGTGTATGGAATATTTATGTGATAAAATACAATGTAGAACCATTTTTGAGACTTAGTTATTAGGATAATTGTTTTTAGATAGTACTATTTTTTTTTATATGATATTTATATAAAAAGTAAAAACCATTTTTTCAATCCTTCGTGCCTTACAAGAGGAATGGGATCTACATGTCGTACCTCATTGAAAAAATGCAACCAAAAAGTTTTGGTCAATGATTTATTTTTAAAATGGGTATTCAGATATTCAAGTATACCCTAACATAATGAGACATAACAATAAATGAACATACACAAAAACTCCTCCCATTGTTTTGATGTTGTGGTAATGAAGTGATGCGATAGTGAAATGGAAAAGTGTGATAGTTTTGTGGGGTCTACTTGGCCACACACGCATGGATGAATTTGATGGTCCAGGGTTTTAATAGCTCGATCATGGAGTTAAAATAACTTAGATCGAGGGTTCATGAATTATATAGGATGTGAATCCTCAAACAAAGGCTTATGTAAACCCTCGATCAATGGTTTCCCTACCATAAATTTACCCCCATCTCAATCAAGGGTTTGTTAAGTTTATGCTATGAAAACCCTCAATGGAGAGTTTAAAAAAAGTTTGATATAGGGTTTGGTTTGACCAAAATCCTCTTCCAAGGGCTTGGAAATCACTTTCCAAGGGTTCTTAGTGATCAAATCTATGTGCATGCCCTTGCTAAAAAGTCATGCTTAGTTACTATCAAACTCGTTGACCTTTTTTTTCCAAACAGGAACCCTCATGCATCCCACCCCTCTTACACTTAAGCACATAATGGAAAGTTTTGTATTCTCAATGATTGCTCGAAATCTACATTGATATTAATATCCAAATTTGGCAAACCCCATGCATGGAGAGAGAATTCTCGCTAGGGTTTGAACCCGAGTCACTGTCACAACCATTGCTCCAAGATGTCAATGGACCACAACCCAAGGGACATAACTGGGTACGTAACTATGTACTATAGAAGATGGGTCGATATGCCACAATAACATTGACGGGGTATCTTTGGAGGTGCACAAGAGATAAACATACTAAATCATTGAGGTGGTTACATCTGGGAATATATTAGTGTAGGACAACCTAATGTTCTACCCCCAAAATGACCTTGTTTAAGGCATTATATTGCTATGACCCTGCATCATCTAAGGTTTGAGTAATCCAGAAGGTTAAAATCTTTGTAGTAGTCCACATTCTTCAAAAAAATGAAAAACATCTTTGACATCTTAGAGGACCTCCTAGTCATGGAAAAAAATACGACGGAAACAAGTGAATCCACATTGTTTAGAACGATACTTTGAAATTGGAAATATGACTTTTGTGCAATTATAACCTTAGAAGAAGACAACACTCTAGTAACAAATTAAACACAAGCTTCAACTCAGGTTCTATGATCCTTATAAAATGCTATAACAAGTAGGGGGTGTAGGACAATGTAATTTTCTACCCCCAAAATGACCTTGTTTAAGGCATTATATTGCTATGACCCTGCATCACCTAAGGTTTGAGTAATCCAAAAGATTAAAATCTTTGTAGTTGTCCACATTTTTCAAAAAATGAAAAATATCTTTGACATGTTAGAGGACCTCCTAGTCATGGGAAAAAAATATGGCATAAACAAGTAGGGGATGTAGATATGTTCCAGAAAATTAATAATAAAAAGACTGGTGTAATCTAAGCAATGAGTTTGTTACTTAAATAGATCTTATTCTAACCAAGGAAGAGGGTTGTAACACCTTGTTTTCCCGCATGACTATAATCATTTTTAAGACTTCATGTATTGTGATTAATGGAGCATGTAATTGTGTTTATGTTAATAAAAACACCAGACAACTAACTGGCCACGATACCACGAGTGGGACTGGTGAGGTGGAATTGGGAAGTTTTAATGAAGAAAATAGGAAGCTCATCCAACAATCTATCCTGCACCTGCATGACTTGAATGCATAACCTGTCCAACGTATCCTGACTATCTTGACCCCAAGGAACTCGTTAATGGTGTCTAGGTTGGGTAGTTGAGCAATTATAATTTCCATATGAATTAGTACTTGGAAGATTGAAGGGTCGACTACAACATTATCCAAAAGTACGCAAGGTTTTTCCCCTTCAATTCAGGAGCCTGGCTTTGGGAGCTTACTTCTGATAGAAGCCAGTGGGGGGATCTCAAGGAATAGAGAGAGAATGTTCCAACGAAGGAGAAGGAATAATGAGGAAGAGAGAAAAAATAAAAGGGGACACACATATGCAGAGACATGAGACACACATAATACACACAGGAATATAGGCGCACTACACACAACAATTCACATATAGAGAGGAACAAAGAACTATCACACACATAGATGAGTTGCAGACTCACAAATAGATGGCAATGCCTACAAGAAGACAAATCTCTTACATACAGACTTGAGCAACAAAAGAAACTGGGAAGTTTTCTTGAGGAAAATAGGAAGCTTTCCCAAGATTTGAATGGCCACCCTGGAATAGTGAAGACCCATATCTAGACTGGAGAAATAGAGGACCACGACTTGGTACTTGTTGGAAATAAACCGATACTAGTAAGGGGAGCTCGTCAAGGGAATGTGTAGCAAATAAGAGACTCCCTTGTGCAGAGGAAATCCAACTAGGAAGGTGCCTGATAAAATCGTGGAGGTATTGAGCTCAATGGGAAGAGGGAAACTTTTGTTGTTTCCAATGGAGTGAAGGAGAGTAACTTTCACGATCTATTCCTTGACTCGACATTCAACTAAAAAATTCCACGAGTGGTATCATGGCCTGGCACGGGGGTGGCTTGTTGTAGAAAGGAAAAGTGCAGCATAGCTTATGGTTGGGTGGAAGGCATTTCCCCTCAGTTAGTTGGTTGATTGGAAACATTATTGAACAGATAAGTGTTTTACTTGAAATGTCTCTTGAATGTTTATTGATGGTCGTAAATTGTATTATGTTCATGTTAATAATTTGAGTGTAATGAATGAATGTTAATTATGAGTTAAATGGAATGATATAATATCCCTTAATTGTTAAATGAAGTAACTGTGATAATTGTATGAGGAAGGTTAGTCTAGGACGATAATCCTATGTTTTTCCTTGCCCTTTGAGATGGAAAGCTTGCAAGATATTAAATATTCATGATAGAGTGTTTCTTGCTTGCTGAGAAGTGGTTTAAAATCCCAAGGATTTGAGTTAAAACCCTTGCAGGAAGGTTTCTGGAAAGACTGTGGAACGACCAAGTCCATAAATAACTCTTAACCTCGTTGAATTCCTCATTTAAACTAAGAGGAATGACAATTGTTGATCAGGAGAACAAAACAGATCACAATCGTTCGTCGGAGATCCCGGCTTCGGAGGAAGTCTATCAAAAGGTGAAGCCTTTGGGAAGACCCAAAATGCGAAGTCACGGTGGACTTCTAATGGGATACTTCCGAGATGATGTGAGTCGTTGATCTATCAGAGGATGGGTTGATGAGATCTAGACCATCAAATCGTAGAGCCTTAAGCTGACAAGCATGTCGGGAAAGTCTAGGAAGAGGCACGGGAGGATTTTCCGATGAGGAAATGTTTGATGTCGAGAGCATGAGAGAAACCAGAGCCGTAGATTTGTCAGCATCAAAACCGACATATTCTGAATTGTTGCATCTAAGACGATCCATCCCGAAGAAGGAATCTTGTCGAAGTGTTGGTGTTGGTTAAATATTGAGCAGTGCTGAGATCTGAATGATCCATGACTGTTGGATGTGAGGATCCAAGGACCGTTGGATCCATCAGATAATTTCTCATCTGGAAGAACCGTTCATGAAGTCTAGTGATCGCAAAGAGTGGACAATTTTCGATGGAAAATGTCTGAGAAGCTGGAGATTGTTAATATGAGGATAAGGAAACTCGATACGATCACAATTTTGGATTTATGGTGGACCCCATCGATCAAAGTGTTAAGTGGAGAACAAGCGAGGTGTTAGTCGTCGCATAACTTGAGGTGTCGAACAGATCGAAACCGTTGATTTCCTAGCCTGAAGATCGTTGGATCTTTCGAGAGTAGAGTTGTCAGAGAGGTTCGATCGGGAACAAAATGTGGGTTGCGTAACCTGCTTTCCTTTGGGAAAGGAACTCGACTCACCGATGACCGTCAATATGGTCGAGTTGGGTGAATCAGAGTTGTCCGATTGAGGAGGTTTATCCTTAGTCTGTGTAACAACATTTTGCCACGGTTTTAATGAGAAAAAAAAAGTGATGAGTCTATATTCTTTTCTTAATTAATTATACAAAATTATTATTATTATTTTATATTATTAGGTGATATAAAAATTTATTATTAATAAAAATAAATTAAAATAGTATAAATTTATACACTTTACATTTATAATTTCATTTTAATCTTTATTTTAATGATTACTTTTTCATTCTTTTATTACCTTATACAATACCATATAAAACTATTATTATAATTTTAATTTCTTCTTCATCCCTAAATCAATTATGCAAATCCATTATTGTAATTTTAATTTTTATTCATTTCAATTATGCAAAACCATTATTGTAATTTTAATTTTTATTCATTTCAATTATGCAAAACCATTATTGTAATTTTAATTTTTATTCATTTCTTTAATATCTTTAACTAATTTTTCCTAGTTTATACACTTTTCCTAAATTGTTATATTTCTTTTTCTTTTCCAATATTAACCTTTTTTTCTTTACTATTCTCACTTTGAAACCATTTTTTCCCTAGCACACTCTAATTTAAGTAGATTTCACTTTATAGGGCTAAGTTAAATTAGTGTTATAATTATAAGCAATATTAAATAAGTTATGTCAAACATTAAACATTCATCCCTTTACTTAGGAAGAAAGTATCCTAACAATATTAGCGATCATCTATTCCATGCACATTTATCTGCATTGCATTGGATTTTGTCTTTACTTGTGTATACAATTTTTTTCATGTTTTTTGTGTTCATTCTATAACTTGGTTTGAAGGAGATATGTAAATGCAACTTAGTTTGAAGGAGATATGTAAATGTACATTTCTCTGCATTGGATTTTGTCTTTACTTGTGTAAACAATCTTTTTCATGTTTTTTGTGTTCATTCTATAATTTAGTTTGAAGGAGATATGTAAATGTACATTTCTCTGTATTGGATTTTGTCTTTCCTTGTGTATACAATCTTTTTTATGTTTTTTGTGTTCATTTTATAACTTAGTTTGAAGGAGATATGTAATGTAACATAAAGTTGGCATGACATAGGTTAGAAAAATATCAAATCTCATTAAAACTCTCATTAGGAAAATATGGAAGAGGGCAGGAATTTACAGAGGGGTATTAAGGTACAAGTGTTCTCAATTTAAATGTCTAATATGTAGTTGAGTGGGGAACTATATTTCTCTAGAAAAATAATAACATTTAAGCTCATTTAATATCTTAGTAATAAATGAACACACACACATCTAAATAATCCCTTAAGGTTAGCTTGATTAGTAGATGCTTTTGTGTGAGTTCACGAAGGTCTTGGGATCAAATCTCATTGAGTCCCTTGGGGTTATCGATTGACAAAGTACGAAACCTGGATGTTAATCTAGCACAATGCCCAAAGTCCTCCTGTTCACGTGCGCGGACACACACACACACTTTTATTTTACTTTTTTCCAATGAAAAATTTCATAGCATTTTTTATTTCAAGAAGATAAAAGTGATTATACATTTTATGCCTTTGGTTGAAGCCTCCAGAAAGTTATTCTTCATAGAAAAATTATAAAAATGTATGATACAATTCAAACATTTACATATTAGCATCATGGCAACTTGCCCACATGGGCTTCACCTTGTTGACTGATATCTTATCACGTCCATTTATAAAGGGGGTTTTTAAATTGTGAAAAATTAAGACAATATTATAGGTATTGGGGGATGGATGCAGGGTACAGGGGGGTTTATAGGTATTAGAGGTTATAAAAGGGGTATCTAGTAAAAATAGAGAATTTTTTTATTATGAAGATGTATTAGGAAGGGGGTTTAACAAAAGGATTTTATGAGGTTTTTAACAATATTTAATTAAATTAGCAGTGTTCTTTAATACCTCATGAACACATGTGCTATGTCACAGGTTCATTGAGTGAAGGCCCCGTGAACTTGCCTCAATACATCATTTAAAAATCTATACTGACATATAATCGTATATGAACTTCACACGCTAGGAGATACAAAAAAGACACAAAGTTAGATGTGAATGTGCCTATGGAGGAGAGAGGATACCACATCGCCTTTAGTTTCTCTCATCACCAAGAATCCTTCTTGTGAATCAACTTCTCTTTTTGATAGGTCCTCAACCATAGTGGTGTTATCCTTATAAACATGTGATCCGAAAATACCACACGAGTTATGATACCAACTTGATCCAAAATATCAAACAAACTCCGATATTAATTCATCCCAAAGAATCTGTTAACACCTGTAAATTTTTGTAAAAATTTGCAATTTTGGCCATATTGGTTTTTGCAGGGTGATTGTGATTTTGGGATTGAATGCATTGTTCTTCAAGGTTAATGTCTTCTTATTCTTTTGGGCAAGGTATTTAAAAGTTTGGCAAATAAAAAATTCTTTTGTTTTTAAGGCATATTTAGTTCTCGGATTTATAGGAAGGATCTTTATTAATTATATTAAATAAAAAATATTGGGCATTAAGCCCAATCTCCAACTCCAGAAGCCGAGAGATATACCAAGTCACAAGGAAGAAGCCCACGAGAACACCAAGTTAGCGCCCAAGACGGACCACCAAGTCACAAGGAGAAGCCCACGAGGTGAGTTATAAGTGCACAAAGCATCCATCACCAATACAATCATCAATGTATATATCCATCACCAAGTTAGCGCCCAAGACGGACCACCAAGTCACAAGGAGAAGCCCACGAGGTGAGTTATAAGTGCACAAAGCATCCATCACCAATACAATCATCAATGTATATATGCACTCAAAAGCCGTTTCTTCCCTCCAATGTGGGATATATCCCACAAATTTAAATAAAAAAAAGAAATGAGCGCCGAGGTTTTCAACAGATAGGTGTTATCGTTCAAATTACCTATCAGCATGATCGCCAAGCACTAATTTTCTGGGTTTTCAAATTATCAACGCCAGGTGTAAAGGGGATCGATTCATGCTAAGCTAGCAGCGCATGTAGACATGTATCTTTTCATTGCCAAGTATCAGTGCAGAGATAAACAATGATTTTACACAAGTGCCACACATCAAGGGTATACAGATGCTTTAAAATTTATTTCCAAGTGTCGCAGGTCATCGAAAAGGGGAAATTTAATACACAAATGTCAACAGGGTACTTTTAAATGCTCGGGCCAATATGTGTGCTTATAGGAATACAAGGCACCCGATCTCCATCTCTCGCTGGCGTGTATTCATGATTTTGCCTTTGTCTGCAGACACTTGTCATGGACAGAAATCTAATTGTGTTTATAGTGACTATCAAAGATTGGAGACATTAGAAGGAGAGATATTATGTCAAATTTTGAAGGGAATGTATATTGTCCAGCCATCAATAATAGGTGCCAAATGAGTCATGGGAAGTTAATCTTCCGACTGAAGAGGTACCTCTGAAGCTTCCTGAGAGCTAGCTCTGGGAATTAACTTTGCAAGGGACGGAATGCAAGAAGGTTGTCTTTAGTTTTTGTTCACAATGATGTGTGGTTGATTGTTGTTTCGTTCTACTTTGGTGCAATATTTGGGTTCGACAAGAATGAAAGGAAACGGATTTTTATCATGATCAATGAGCTTCCAACTATTTTTGAGGTTGTAAATGGAGCTGTAAAAAAAAGCAATCAAAGGAAAAATTTATTGTAACCAACAGCATTAGCAGAAAAACGATGAGCATGGTGACACACTTTGTAAAAATTATGCCTCTGATGATTTTTGGATATGTTGTGATATGTGTGAGAAATGGTTCCATGGAAAATGTGTCAATATTACTCCTGCAAGAGTTGAACACATTAAGAATTATAAATGTCCATCTTGCAGCAACAAAAGGTCCCGAGTTTAATGGATTGATGGCTGTCATTTTCACAAGTCCATATTTCGAAAAACCCAGTGATGAGCATGTTTTGCAGCTATTGAATGGATGTAGCAAAGATGTTTGGAAAAAATCTTTTTAAATGGTTTATCCATTGACGGGAATGAGAATAAAGAAAATACCAAAAGGTAACAGGAAACATTGGATAGGGAGCTTAAGGTTTGTACGCAGCTACTCAGAAAACCACATATGCATGGTATATATCTCTTGTTGAATGGTGTGTTGGAAAATTTTGTAGGATGACTGCTTAAGAAGGTCCTCACATAGCAAGAAAAGTTAAATTTTTGAGAATAGTGAAGAACAAGACTTTCGCAGCGAGCTCACGCTGAGAAAGTGTTGTAGGTGCAGTTTCGTAGCAAATTTTTTCCTACATGTTGTGAAAGTGAACAGTTACTCCAAGTCAGTGCTCATTGGACTTCCAGCTGGAGCAAAGGTGCTAACACATGATGAAGACTCAATTTATTATCTGTTTTGTCATGAATTAATGGATTTTGATATGATTAGCATGTAATTGATAAATTAAAAACTGAAACCTATATTCCAGCAGACAGTTTGGAGTTTGTTCTTATTTTATTGTAACCAAATCTATCTTTAGGGAAGTAGTTGAGCTTGAATCCCTTAACTTGGGATGAGTTGTTTTTCTATATATTTGGTAAATTTTAATATGCAAAGGGTTGGCCCGAGTGCTAGAGAAGAATTCTTGGTGTATATTGTATATTTTCTGAAGCGTTGATAATCAAATATCAATGCAGGAGTACAGTGATAATCAAATATCAATGCAGGAGTACGGAGTGATCCTACCAAAGATTCTTATGATGGTGATTTGAAGTTTGTCTTTCTCCTGTGTATGTGTTTTTCTTGTTTCTATTTTTCATTTAATGTTTTATCTTCAAGTGTTTAATTGGAAATTAGATGGTTTGGAGTTCATCTGTTATTTGATGCTCTAAATCA
>JASDQU010236587.1:0-16716 GCA_032191745.1 Picea mariana
AGTGCAATATTCCTGGCAAAGAACCCAGCTTATCATTCGAAGACAAAGCATATTGATGTTCAATATCACTTTGTGAGAGACATGGTTGAGGAAAAGAAGGTGTTGCTGGAAAAGGTTGACACTTTGAAGAATGCTGCAGATTCATTGACAAAGTCTGTGAGCACAGAAAAGTTCTGTTGGTGTAGAGTAACAATGGGCATTGCTACCCTGGATTGTTGACTATATAATTCCCTGGACCCCTGGATGCAAAGAAAACAATAAGTGGGAGAATGTTGGGTATGTGTTATATTCTTTGCATGTGTGTGTGTGTGGGTGCGTCAGATACGACGAATGCGTCTGACGATCCCTTCACCTAGGGCTCTACCGTGTGCGCCGGGCGCTTTCCTAGGGGGGTCCCAGGGGGGGCCAGGTATGCCCCCCCTAGTTACGCGGAGAGTTTGGCACCGGGCGGTAGCCCGGGGCCGACGGGGTTCGGGGCAACACCCCGAGTACACGCAGCGTTCGGGGCAACGCCCCGAATTTTTTTTTTTTGGGCGGTTTTTGCTATTTTTAGCTGATTTGTAAATTAATTCCGGATTAAGGGATTAGGGTTTTGGTATCTACGGAATACCGAAAAACATTGTATATATTGTATGGCGAATGGTGAAATTCGATATAATGAAATAAGAAAGGTTTTCCCGGTTGAGGGTTTCCGGTAAATATCTCTGTGTATTGTGTGTATGAGCCATTGATTAATTTATGTATTGCTTGAGAATATATATGCATTGCTTTACTTCACAGGTTTAAAACTTACACCTTCATCATCTGAACGTAAATCAAAGTATCGTCAATGAATACTTGGATGAACCTGTCCAAGTATTCGCGGAACAACCCGTTCATTAAACTCATAAATACCCCTGGGGCATTCATTAGTCCAAATGGCAAAACAATAAACTCATAATGTCCAAACCTCATCTTAAAGGTGGTCTTAGGGATGTCATCCTCCTTGATCTGTAACTGGTGATACCCTAATATTAAATTGATTTTTGAAAACATCGTCGCGCCTTTCATTTGATCAAACAGATCATCAATCTTTGGCAATGAATACTGATTATTGATCATTGCCTTGTTCAATTGATGGTAGTCAATGCAGAGTCTCCACGACCCATCCTTCTTTCATATGAAAATAACAGGCGCACCCCATGGTGACAAACTTGGACGTCTGAGTCCTAGGTCCGACAACTACTTCAATTGCATTTTCAACTCCTGTAACTCCAGGGTGGACATACAATAAGGCGTTTTTTCTATCGGTTTAGTTCCCAATTTTAGGTTGATGGTGAATTCCAACTCCCTCTCTGGTGGCATCCCAGGTAAATCCTCAAGGAAGATGTCCATAGACTCTCTCACCATCAGAAGGTGTTCTAGACCTTCCGCTACTCCCTTCTCGTTTAACGCAAGGATCGAATAAATCTTACATCCCTTGCACATGCTCTTCCATAGATGCAAGGAAAAGATGAGCCTTAAGGAGACTCCCTAGTTCTAACCTACAATCACGTGTCTCTGTCCCTCATCATCGACCAAGCTCAATTATCTCGTCTTATAGTCGAGTATCACATTATGCGATTCCAACCAGTACATATGATCACGACGTCATAAGACCCTAAGGTTGTGACGTACAGGTTGGCCCTAGTGACAAACTCTCCCAGGTTAAGGCTATAGCCCATAACCTTTGCACCAACCTTCTGTTTGGCTCCCGAAGCCATTTCTACAAGCTAAACTCGTCCTGTTAGACTGCCTTTACCTTAATTCTTTTTAGCGCTGCCCTAGAAATGAAACTCTCTATAGAATCTGGATCTATCAATATACTAAGATTTTATTCAGTGACGGTACCTGACGTCTTGAGCACAATCAACTAATGCTCTTCCTAGCAATTATTCACTATTTCATGAATCCGATGGGCCTTGCCCAAATATCCCACGGTAGTGGGTCTGGTGGATCCATATGCTCTAGTCCTCTCCACTAGGCAGTCACACTGGTAATGTGGCTCCCCACATGTCTAACACCCTTTCTTTCATGCAGTACTCCTGATACATGAAATAGAAGATGACGCCCTAAATTGTTGAACAGGCCTAAACTATTGCTGCTACAGTCGACACTGTTGTTAGTGCTATGGTCCTCAGTAAGGATTTTGTTGCTGAGGCATTGGTCACCGAGGTGTACTGAAAGTGGATCCTCTCTGGAATCCACGGTATCCTGGAAAATGTCTAGCTAGTGTCTGATGCTGCTGCACACCAGATGATACCTTCCCTGTTGGCCTCGCCGGAGTCTTGATATGACCCCCACTAATAAGCTCATCCTTTGCTATGAGGGGATTTTGAACATCATCATGCAAGGTTTGAGGCATCAGAATCCTAACCTTTGCACGAATGCTGACATTAAGGCCAAACAAAAACTTTTTGACATTAAGTTTCTTAGTATTCAGGTGCAGAGCATACCGAAGTAGCACTGTATGACCACCCTGTCGCAAGGAGTTGAACTCATTGAGATGATGCTCGATGAATTCCTAGGATAGATACCTCTCTCAGAACCGTTCCTCGAATAGTTCTCATGAAACTTCTTCGACAACCATGTTAAATTGTGGCAAGAGCGTCTTCCACCATAAAAGAGTGCTCCCCTTTAGTTGAAATACCGCCATGCGGACCTTCATGTTGGAGGTATAGTCACAAAGTGCAAATAACATCACCATATTCTCCAACCATGCCTCGAAGGTGGCACCATCCAGGGAAAAAGAACTCCAGAAACTTGACCTTCTCAAGTTCTCGATGAATGCTACCAGTACCGACCGAAGTGCGAGGTGGATCCTCAAGAGGTGTCAGCGCCCTGGACTCATCTCTATCCAAACAAATTATCAGTGGATCAGACATCCTCTGAAAGGACCTCATCATCCCAACCACATCACCCACAGCTACATGTTCCTTCCCGACAACTTGTTCGTCTCCCTGGGGGTTAGACCCCTCAGGCATGGATGTTACTGGGGGTTTCACGCCTCCTCCCCTAGCACCCCGTCGTCTACCTCTCCAATGTCCTCTAACCATGATTACCTGCACGATTACAAATCAAATTAATTAGAACCCTTATAATCAAACATCTAATCAACGGGAGCTGTAGTGATCCTAGATTGTAGGTCGAACCCACTCTGATACCATATTTAAAGACCCTTGGTTGTTATGACTACATGCGATGCAAAGCAAAAGAATTTTTTTTTTTAAGCACGAAGGCAACAACGAAAACAATTAATCAACAAAACTTGATGAAGAACACCACACAATCCATTCATGCAATAGACAACATAACGACCTAGCATACTAGCACAACGTGCGACTCGGTGCAACATGCGAAAATCAATTAGACAAAATAAAATGAATAAGCTATGGGACAGCATTAAGATCAACCAGACACAACCAACATCAAGTGACACAGGTAACTTGAACCTTCAGTGCGACCGAGGAATAATCACAACAAGCATTACAACACAAGTACCAACATCAATTACAAAGAAAATTATGCCCACATCAAGAAGCAGTAGAATCTAGCTAGGTTATCATTCACTTCTACCAACCAGGGCACACAATGATCCTCTCATCAGGAATCATTCTGTCACAAAGAAGTAGGCGTGACAGTAACCAAGGCACGACATAACATATATAGACCAATAACCCAATAAAAATCCAACGCGCTAGGAGACCGAATTAACTGTCAAAATACATGAAGACTATACCCAAGCACCCAATCAACAAGTCAATAAGACGCAAGGTGAAATCATTCAATATTTGAATTGTGCAACCAACCGAAGGATTTCTTGTTTTCTTATGAGGCACTTTTTTCAAGGAAGTCTCTCACACTCTAAAACATAAATAATTTGAATAGCCACTTTTAATAAGTGGTTTGTCATATTTAGAATAAGAGTGACTTGTCGGTAGCCTAGAATAGAGTATAGGTATGTTGTAGGTGAAGAGACATAATTCTGACAAAGAAACCTTGGTGTTTCCAAGCAGCCGAGCAAGAAATGTGGTGGTGTCACAGACCCTCAAGAGGTTCTCGAAAGATTTCACAAGGCACACTGTCATTCTTCTTGTTTAATTTTAATCCTAATCTATCAAACACTGATTAAAAATAAATACTGAAAAACATTTTTCTAACAAACTATTTAATAAACATTGATAAATACTACTTACTTAATCCAAGGTTTTACTAGTTAAATTAAGGAGTTATTGTTTTCGTAATTTTGTTTGATAAATTTGACCTTCCATGTGCAGAAGAATACCGATATGGGGTTATGTCAGATATAGAGAAAGGATGTTCCTCAAAAGTCAATGGAACAACCAGAAAAACATATGGACGTTGGTAAAGGGAAACATATTGTTTCAATTAATGAATATGAAGAGAACTAACCCTTAATGTAAGCTACCACTCAGATCCAATGACTTCAAATTCAACTATATACTTTTTTTAGATATCCCGTGTCTCAGTCACTATACACATCCAATTTTATTTTTACCTAAAAATTCCATTGCTATGAAATACTAAACCTGATTTTGTATGATCAAATATTATGGTATAAGTCCACGTAGTTTATTGTATACAATAACTGCCCATTAGGTAAAATTTATAGGAGAATATGTTATTGCAAAGATATCTAGTTAAGAGATAGGAAGACTACAAATTGCTTACTTGAAGATTTCATACTTTCCATTCTTTAAAATGGCACCTTTCTGTGTCCATCTTTGAACTCGTTCATTCATATTTCCTATTATAAAACATAATATTTCATTATTTAAAAAGAAAAATATTTCAACCATATTTAATATACCTCCCAATCAATCATTGGATATCGTCTTGTATATACACTAATTAATTAAATCTCTGTGTTAAAAGAGTTCTTTTTTCTCATAAAAAAAAAAAATCTTATAAAATAATTTGATTCAATTCAATGTTAAATTCAATTATTATTATATATAACTGAATTGAAAAAATTTACAATTCAATTATTCATATATATAACTGAATTGCAACTGGAAAAGCCACAAATTATGGTGGCTAATAAGCGTATATCACTGTCTAACAAATACATCACTATCTGTTAACAATATGCTATCTATTAATAAGAAATCAACAATCAACAGATCCTTATCCTGCCCATTTAAAAAGATAAAGAAAATGAATCCATATTAGATTAAGTTAGCAGTACGTAGGGATACCATGCTAAACTTTCATTTGTTAATAAATCATTGTTTATCAATGATATCACTATCTAACAATAGTATCGTTGCCCATTAATAAATGGTTTTCTAGCATTGATATCATTGTCTAACAAATATATCGCTATCTATTGATAAATGGTTGTCTAGCATTGATATAATTGTCTAACAAACATATTTCTATCTAACAATGATAGCGTTGTCTATTAAAAGGAAATCGCAGTGTTAAGTACCAAAATAGATCTGAAGATATACAATTTATCTCTGATACCAATTGTTAAGAACCAAAGACTGAATAAAAAATCACCACAACAGATATACAAGAACAATATAGAAGAACACCAATTTATTATATCAAACCCTTGAGGTAGGGCAACACCATACAATGGATCCTATTATGGAAGGGATCCTCTCCTGTTCACTTGCCTCTTCGAGGGGGCAACCTCCTAATGAGCTTCAACTCCAAATACAATACTTCTCTTCATGTCCCNAGTAGGCCTTATTTAATAATATAGTAGACCTAGTCCACCTTACATTGAATGGCCTCCACTATTATCACTATGGGCCCTCTGGGGCCCCCCACTACCTCTCTAGCTACCTTACATGTAGATTTAATTTCTAGGAAGGATGCAGAGACTATTCATAAAGAAAAAAAAACGCAGAGATCAGAGATTATTCATAAAAGAAAAACACAGAGATAATTTTTGGGAAGGAATTCGCCAAGAAAAAAAACACAACCAACCTTTTACCACTCCAATGATGGGATCTTGCCAAGAGAGAAACAAGGAAAACAAAATTATGTCCAACAAGATTCAATTCCTTTAAACACAGAGCATCTAAATTCGTCAAGCGAAGAATAGGGGTAAGGTTGTTGGTTTAGTTGTAAACAAAATCACTGAGCAACTTCTGTGAAAAAATGCAGAGTAAGGTGAGTGATATATAGCTGGGTTAAAATCACAATGAAATTTGCTTAATAAAGAAACCAGAATCAGAGCAATAGGGAAGTGTTTTCGTTGTACGCAATAAGGAATTTGTTGGGCTGAGAATTTATCCTTCACTTATTATCCATGCATAGGAAAGAGGGGAATTTGAATCTAAATCTTTAACACTGGAGTGAAAGACAGTCGATTCGGCTCCTAGTCGACTGCTTAGGAATGGACTAATAACTTAAAGGATAAAGGAACAGAAGATAAAAACACAAATTTTCTTCGTATTAAATCAATAAAAACAAAATGCAGAGAAGTCATTGCATTCAGAGTTTGGGTTCGCCATGGGAAATCAAATCAAAAATACAGTGAGCATAAGGCTAGGATGACTTTGAATTCTGTGATCATAAAACGCTAGGCTCATCAAGACAAATTCAATGAAAGATTAAAATGAAATCTCTGGATAGTGTTACATTGAATAAAACATAAACCTTAACACCGTAGAAGTACCTTAACTGAAGCACATAAACATCATTTAACTACCATTTAATATAAATATACACATGCATACCGTAGCAAAATGTGAATGCTCTGAATTCGTTGACTCGTGCGCACTCCATCCAACTCCCGCTTGCCAACTGATGTGACCTCACTGGGACCTCCCAGTCAATGCTAGGGGTACTCTTCTTCCCCCCTAAGCCCCTCGAGCCGCAAAGGGGCCACGCACATAATACCAGAGAAGGCTAGCACCTAGCTCGCCTCGCAAGGTCGAGCTACCACTCATTTCCCGAGCTGGGTATCCCAACTCCCACAAGAGAAAGTTCAGTCAAGATGAAATTTCAGTAGCATAATGTTACGCAATCCAAATGATGATCCACACTCCTCCTTCACCATCCTTTTTATAGAGTTTTCTTAGTCATTATTTTCCCAAAACCCTCATTAGATTCATTTTTCATTTAATTAATTTCAAAAAACCTCCCCCATACACATGTCACCCGATCCCCTAGTTGCACCAAAAAATCAATTTTATTAATTAATTAAATTTTTCTATTTCCCTCACCCACCTAAAAGCGTTCCAGAAGTTCCCCTCGATGTCCCATTATTCCCTTACAATTCTTAAATGACTTACCCCTTACTTAATTCCTAGTTGACTTCATAAATAGAAAGTTCCAAAGGCTAGATTCCTTGCTAAGTTAGACATTCAACGTTTTCTTTAAGTTTCCTTTTCTTTTAAGTTTCCCCCTTTTTCCTTTTTAACTAAAAATTAATTTAGCAAGTGTAGATAAAAACAACCATTTACCCTTTTAATAAATTTAATCCTCCATTATAATTTTTTTACTTTAATAATTAAGTTTGAATTCTTGCCCCCCTTCTTGTTACATGTTTATTTAGTTTTTCTTTATCCACATGTTCTACCTAGACCTAGGTTTTAATTTCACTAGGTTGGGCGACAATGTTTAAGGAAACTTTTAGTTATTACTTTTTTTCTCATACCATCATCTATTTTAAGGTCGACCAGGTCCTAAGGAGGCATAGGTTTCTAGGCACTAGGTTTATTAACTTATCAGTTAAAATCGCGATGTGCCCTTCAAGACGCACTATGTGATCCAAGGGTGCCACTCACCTCTTTTCATTTTCTTTGAGCGAAGTTCCCTTCAAGATGCACTACATGCTCCAAGGGTGCCACTCACCTCTTTCTGTTTTATTTGTGTGACATTCCCTTCAAGACGCACTACGTGCTCCAAGGGTGCCACTCGCCTCTTGAATGAATTTGGTAGACGTCAAACCCCTGGAGTCAATACTCCGTCAGGTGATCTTGTGGGAGACTAAGGGCCTCTAAGGCATAATGAACTTGCATTATTATGTGCCCCTTAGAATCATCGTGAGCAATTGTCACTATCTACCCTCACAACATTGTGGGTCTTTTCGAACTAGGTAATCGTTAACCTACAGTTCGATCCATGGAAGGAGTACTAGTAGGTTGTGGCAGGGATGCTTCCACACCTCTTCCCCAATGTCTCTAGTTGTCGTGTGTGACCCCTTTATGTGAGTTTGGTCGGCAAGCTATTGTCAGCCTACATCCATCAACAAATCATGTCAGCAAAAATAATCAACATCATAATATCTAATCATATGTACATATGTCACATCAACAACAATTAAACCCTAATATTCCACTCCCTGACTTGATCTGGAGTCCAAGGGGTTTCATCGATTCCTCGACATCCTAAACGTCCAGAGTCCTGCACACTCAGGAGAACTCAGTCAATAGCACTTGTCGACATAAATGCAACAAAATAACATATCATCAAATCCACAATATCTCATAATAATAATCACAACAACCACTGGTATAAAGGACCGGATCACTTGCATGCAAGTGTCTTCAAAAAATAAGTCCGCTCAGCGTGCGCAAGAGTGGGATGTTACAGTAAGAGTGGTGCTTGTAGGGAGTTTATCCAACAACTGTAATATATGCAATCTCTCTTATGTTGGAACTATGAAAACCTCTAAAATTGTTTATTGTAACATCTAAAATTCTACCACAAAAGAACTCTCCATTTCAATATTCAATCAAAATATTTTCTAGCCCCTAAACATTTCTATCCCCTATCTGATTGAGACAATTAATTTACAAAAAAAATGACTATTGTCCCCCCTTAGTTCACATGATTATATAATATTTACAACATAGAGAAAAGAGGGATTGCATGGACTGTCTAATCTTATTTTTGTGGGCCTCCACCAATTGCAACTTAATTTAAAGATACATATATGAATGAGGGGTTCGATTTTATAAAGAGAGGAAATCATTGTCAATTGGTTATTGAATGTTTCTACGAGTTCGATACATTGTATGAAGATAGAATTTGTTTTTAGAACATGAGATATTCACATGACATATGCATGTGATATTCGTTGAAATGGTGTGAAACCAATGGAAATAATAGTCGAGGTTTGATATTCCTATAATGTCAAAAAATATCATAAGGTGCTAGTTTGTTTGTGTTTCATGACCATCCTTTGGATCATTGTCTTCAAAATTTCATTGATAACTTCTACTTGATTTCTATATTGAGCATAATAAGGTGTTGTGTTCTCATGATGAAAACCCAACCTAGAAACTAGGTCACTCATCATTCTATTGTGAAAATGTGACCCATGATCTGTAACAATAGTTTTAGGAACCCCAAAACCTAGTGATGATATGATTTAATATGAAAAGTGTTGATGTGGTGCCATAATTTGAATATGTAGGCATATCCTTGGCCTACTTAGAGAAATAGTTTGTACAGGATGATGTAACCATTGCCATTATCCAAGGAAGGATTACAATTGATGAAAGCAATCCCCCACTTTGAAAATGGTCAAAAAGAAACCATAAGGTGAAGTGAAAGAAGGATGTGAATGCATCTTCCAAGTAAAGAATTGACAAGGGTGACACTTTTGAACTATAGTGATACAATACTTGAATATCGTAAGCCAGAAGTATCCTATGCATAATATCTTCTAGGTGGTGGTAAGACCAAAAAGATGACTATCACATACTTCGACATGGAAATCATTTAAAATACGGTCATATTATTCATAAATAAGACAATGACATAATATATTTTCTTCTCACATCAATAAATTGTCACCAATGATGAGATAATGTCCATAACCATCATAGATCCATCTAAAAAATAGAAATAATCCATTCTTTTATTTCTTTTTATTATTGAGATTAACTATTTTTAATTTTTCCTTTTTATAATTTTTTCCTTTTTATAGACTTCTATTTTATTTATTATCAATACATAATACATATGTGAGACATCTATGGGGCTCTAAATACTCCTCTGTTACATTAAGATAAGATGCGACAACACTATTCAAGACTATGACAAGGTGTGAGAACACAATACTCAAAACTATAAATATGATAATAATTCTCACACAATTGTTTTATATGTTTGCTTTATATGGAATTTATTTTATAGAAATATTTACAATTTTTTTTATCATTAAATGTTATTTTTAAAATTAAATATGATGTAAAATGTTATTTGTTTTAAGTTAAACATTATGTAAAATGTTAATTTGACATAGATGTTTGAAATTTGTTGTCTATAAATATAATAATAAAATAATTCTCACTAAATTGTTTTATATATTTGGTATTTTTTTTTTAAATATCTATAATTTTTATTACCATTTTCAAATAAACATAAACACAATAATTAAATAATCCTCTTTTCAATCTAATTAATTTATTATCATATAGATATAATAATAATTCTCCTTTTATAATAATAATTCTCTTGTGGATTGTTTTAAGTATTTGGTATTTGTTTTGTAAAAATATCTATAATTTTTATTCCATTTTCAAATAAACATAAACACAATAATTAAATAATCCCTTTTTCAATCTAATTAATTTATTATCATATAAATATAATAATAATTTTCCGTGGATTGTTTTATATATTTGGTATTTTTTTTAAAAATATCTATAATTTTTATTAACATTTCCAAATAAATATAAACATAATAATTAAATAATCCCATTTTCAATCTAATTAAATATTATCTTTAATTTATTTTATAATTATTATATTAAAATTAATATTTATATTAAAAAGTATTATTTTATTACTATTTTCAAATAAACATAAACACAATAATTAAATAATCTCATTTTCAATCTAATTAAATATTATCTTTAATTTATTTTATAATTATTATATTAAAATTAATATTTATATTAAAAAGTATTATTTTATGTTACTTTATTTTACAATTATTATATTAAAATTAAGAATTATATTAAAAAGTATTATTTTGATAATGATAAACACATGTTCTTAACCATTAAGTAAGTTGCTTAAAATATTTTTGTAAGTAAATTATATGATGAAAGTTTAATAAATATATAAATATTTTATTTCCAAAAAATTAAACAACATATTGATTAACTTGAAAATCTACACACACAAATATATATATTTTAATAGGAAAATTACTTACTAATCGAACATTTACTAATAACACATGTTCGAGTGCTACCACTATAATTAACTAGGCCGATCAGGTAGCACACAAATCTAATCTCAAACCAATAATTTTAAATACTAAATTCCTTACACTACAATCCATCATGAACTATTCTACACCCAAGGACTCCACACAAAATCGTTCTTCAAATGATAATAAATTCAAATAATAATACATAGGTGTGTTCCACATTATCTACTACTTAATAATTATATATTACATGGGAAATATTTTTAGACTAGTTAACATTCATTGCAACAATAAGTCAATCTTTTGTATTCTTTTTTAAAGCTATTCTATGTCTTATGTCTTTATATTATTATAAAAGTATTATACAAAAACTTTGTTTTTATTTTTTTGCTTGGAAAATAATTATATACTACATGGAAAATATTTTTAGACTAGTTAACCTTCATTGCAACAATAAGTCAATTTTTCGTATTCTTTTTTAAAGCTATTCTATGTCTTATGTCTTTATATTATTATAAAAGTATTATACAAAAACTTTGTTGTTATTTTTTTGCTTGGAAAATCATACCATGTATCATTTTGTTTATAAGTTTATGAACTTTTTGTTTGTCAGGCAAAATTCTAGGTGTTGCATATCATATAAGAGATTACTTGGAATAATAGAATTTAGGATTGTTTGTCATGCAAAATTCTAGGTGTTGCATATCATATAAGAGACTACTTGGAATAATAGAACTTAGGGTTGTTTGTCATGCAAAATTCTAGGTGTTGCATATCATATAAGAGACTGATATGAGATGAGTGTGCAAAATATTTTAAATAAATTTAAAAACAGTATGTTAACATGTTGATTTAATGATCCACCAATTTTATCTGTAATTGCAAACAGTATGTTAACATGTTGATTTAATGATCCACCAATTTTATCTGTAATTGCAAACAGTATGTTAACATGTTGATTTAATGATCCACCAATTTTATCTGTAATTACAACAAAATTTCCTAGTGCACCTAGTGTACCTCAACCAAGACTTGACTCATCAACATCTTGATATGCTAGTAAATGTCTATCGTTTTCCAGTACTAGGATTCACGAGCTCGTGTAGTTCACGAACCCTTGGAGTGTACTACTTCATCATCTTGAATACAATTCGTGAGAACTCTGATGTCCGCCTTCGTCGGGTCTATTTTGGCCCTGGTCTCTGGTAGGGTGTGGGCTTGATATGATTTGACTGAGTCCTCAGCCGTAGTATTAAGCCTTGAACCCAAATTGCCTCTGGAATGACAGGAAGATCATCCTCTGAAGCGGCGAGAGGAACTGTCACGACACATGGAAGCAGTTGGGACAAGCAAAAACCATTGTACATTGTGCTGGAGGGGAGAGTATGGCTCAAAAGATGACAAGGGGGAAGACGGTTGTAGAGAGAGTAGAGGGAAGATGAGGGAGCGAGGCCAGAAAGAAGGTGTTGGGGGGAAGTTTAAGGAGCGGCCACCTCGTACCTGAAATTGAAATACGAGCCCATAATGAACCATGACCAGAGCCGTAGGCATCATTAGCGTAGGTGAGGGAGCTCCTGCAACCTTATTCATGCAAAGGATGAGCCACGAGATCCAAGTGTACCATGGGAGTGTCATCAAATCGAAGTCGATGTTGCATTGACGTCGCTTAGAGGAATTCATGAAGGGTAAGGAGGTGGTGGTATGATGCATGCAAGGGGTTAATGAAGGCACTTAGATGGACCGGTGTTGATAATAGTGGGTGACATGTGACAGAGTGATGGTTGACACCTATAGAGAAGAAATAAAAAAAAAAAATTAAAATTAGTTTTGTATGAAATGTAAATTTAACATAAAAATATTTTTATTTTAAAGGAGGTCATTAACTTTTTATTTTTATTGTATAAAAGGTAGTGAAGTATTTTTTTTATAATAAGAGTAGTGTGGAGAAGATGTTGTGACTTGACATTAAGATAAATTTAAATAATAACACAAATAAATAAATGATAATATTTAAAAAGTTAAATTAACATCAATTTATGATTTATGATTTATCAAATATAATGGTTAAGGATATGGGTTTCCTCTTAAGAGGTCATAGGTTCAAATTCAGAGGGGGATAGGGTATGTATACTTTACTAGACTTTACTAGTCAAATCGGGCTGAGGGGGGTCCCTTGTCCCCCAAACAAGAGGGTCTCATACACCAATTTGATGCGCTGACTTGGCCGTGACCTTAAAAATAGATTATTATTATTATTATTATTATAATGAAAAATCTATGATTTTTTAAATATAATTAAATTTTATTTTTATAATTTATTAAATAAAATGAAAAATCAAATTTATTAAAATATAAAATCAAATTTATTGAGATATAATGAAAAATCAAATGTATTAAGATATAATTTTTTAGTATTTTTTTGTAAATGGTAAATTTATATCTACTCAGGATTCATCATCATCCTGAGTTTATATTTTCATACTAAGGTTCTATTTTTACCTGAAAAAATTATATATAAAACAAACAAAGAAATAATTTCATGTGAATTGGCAAACTATTAAGATAATTCGTAATGTATAAAGTTTGATATCAGCTTTTGAATTGAACGTTTAATGCGTTCTTCCATGTTGATTCATGACTTTTCAGTCTCATATCATATTCAACCTTCCCAGAATCTTCTCCCTTTTCTGCATGCACAGATCGATGGATGCAGTTACACTCTGGTAGAGCTATAATGAACATTAAAGGCTATCATTGCAGACTATGGCTATCATTGCAGAGCCTCCAACGGATAGATAGGCACATATTTTGCACTGGTTTTCATACGAAGAGGCGTTCAGCCAATTGTTGGCGCAGGCGCTGGATTATTACCTCACCCCACTGCAGTTTGGTACACTTTCGAGCATCAAGTTCTTCCAGTGACATTAAATCTTCCACACCGGGCAACTCTCGTATCTCATAACAAAATGCAACATTGAGTATTTGAAGCTTTCTGAGCTGCCGCAAGCCTTGTATACCCCGGAGCTTGTAACATCCATGAACATCCACCTTTTTCAGAAAAAGCAAATTCTCGACGTTTGGCAGCTTTTGCATCTCACGACATTGATGGACATCTAAAATTCGAAGCTCTCTGAGCTGCTCTAACCCTTCTATGCTTTTGAGTTTCCGACATGCATGGACAATGAACTCCTGCAGTGATTTCAAATGTTCTATACCTAGTAACTCTTGTATGTTATGGCATTCACCAACGTATAATTTTAAAAGCTTTGTGAGCTGCCCCAACCCTTGTATTCTCTGGAGCTTTTCACATTTAAAAACCCTCAAGCCCTCCAAAGATTCAAAATGTTCCATACCTCCCAGCTGTAGCTCTACTATCTCTTGGCAAAACTCAACATCTAGATTTCCAAGCTTTGTAAGGTGCCCCAACCCGTGTATGCTTTTGAGCTTGGAACATGCACGAACATGTAGTGATGCAAGGCTGGGGCAAAATCCTTCAACAAAGGCTACCTCCGATATGGCTGCGCGGTCCAGCTCTAATCGTTGGAGCCCAAACATGCATTTCTCAGTGGAGTCGCCTGCTTCTCTATTTCCTTCAACGTTTCGGAAGGGAAGTTCGCGCAGCGGACAGCCCGACACTTTTAAAAATTGGAGATTCTTCATCTTTGGAAGATCTTGAGGCAAGTATTCAATCCCGCACTGCCATAAGCTCAACTCTGTCAACTGACTCAAGTGTCCAAAGGACTCGGGCAAGCGTTTCAATTTCGGTGAATCCCTGATGGACAATTCATTCAACTTCCTGAGGTAACCGAACGAAAGTGGCAGCCGTTCCAACGAATCTCCTTCCAATCCCAGAATTTCCAAATTGCATAGGTCTCCAATGCAGCCTGGCAATTCTTTCATGTTCGTATTCTTCAAATACAACGTTTGCAATGACTTCGGATGTGCTACTTGGGGAGACAATTCTTTCACATTGGGACAATATGAAACATCTAAGTATTCCAGCGTGCTAATGTTTTCAAGTGTGCCGTTTGAGATAGTAAGACTCCAGCAATTACTGAAACATAAATGTTTGAGTCGACGTAAATTCCCAAAGGTATTTGGAAGCGTCTGCAATCTCAAAGCACCTTGCAAAACCATGTACTGGAGGTTTGAGAGATTTCCGAAGAAATCAGGCAGCTTACTCAGAAATACACACCACTTTAACTCCAAGTATTTCAAGGAGTGCAGATTACAAAATTCATCTGGCAGAGTTTGGAATGTGACTCTTTCGGTTTGGAGTTCTGGATCATGATGTAGGRCAATCTTTTCAAGGTTCTTCAGCTGCCATATGSACCGCGGAAAGGCTGAAAGGGGAGCCCAGATAGTTAKCTCTCGCAACTGGACAGGTGCCTRCAATGTTCACGTTTTGTTTCAGATCTTTTCACACACGATTATGAAATAAAATGAAAGAATAATAAACACACGAAGTATTTGCCTACCTGAGCTTCATCTGGCCACAGTGTGTTCAATCCTCTCCCCTCGACTTCTAAAACTCTTAAGTTCTTCATTGGAATCCAGGAAGGCAAGGAAGGGTAGGGACACCTATACCAGCGAAGCCATATGAGATGTGGTGACTGCTGCCCCCTCAGCATGCCTTGTAAATAATGACCTCTAGTTGCAACAAGTTGCAACTCCCCCTTGCCATCAAATTCCAAGTTATTGATTGGATGCCTCGACATCTCATCACTCCATTCTCTGTACCAGGAAATTCTTACATCCGAATTCATCGTGTAGAAACTATCTGGAGACTGGAAGAAGTCATTCTTGGAGCTAACCATTGTAATTCCACGAACTTGATCTTGGTTTTTCACCTGTCCATTAATGATTTATCAAATAAACAAACAATAAAGATTCAAATTAAATTGAAGACAAAGGTTTGAACGATTGAAGCACTTACACGTGACGATTGCTCCGACGTCAGACCATCAATATGATAAATAAGACGCATCATTAATTCTTTCTGGGCTATCTTTCTTCCTAAATCCCTAATGTGATCATGCATTCTTATCTTATTTTTACTGTCCACCTCCAGCAAACACTTGTCCTCCAGATTTTGAAGCGCTACCGTATCCCATATTCTTCTTGCAGTTTCTCTGTCTTCTCCTAAGAAAAAGCAAGCAATATCTAAGAATACTGGCTTATCCTCCTCACCGAGTGAGTCGTAACTGATCCTAAGTTTCTCCTCTATCTCACTAGATAGTGTTTCCTCTATCTCACTAGATAGTGTCTTGCGAGGTAGTGTCTGGTGAAGTCGATTCAAAAGACCTTCCCAGTAACTTCTTTCGTTTGCTCCACAAACAAGCGCCCCGAAGACCTTCAATGACAATGGCAGTCCATCGCAGGCCGTTATAAACTGATCTGCTAGATCTGCAAATATTTTTGGTGGATCTGGCTGACTGAAGGCATGAGAGCAGAAGAGCTCCTTGGAGAATGGTCTATTCAGCCCATTTAAATTATATATTGAGGAATCTAAGACTCCTGAGCTTTTTAGGACATGCTTGTCACGG
>JASDQU010236588.1:14400-25110 GCA_032191745.1 Picea mariana
TATGAATTGTGGAACTATGATATCTGGAACTACGCCCTCTAGAACTTTGACCTATGGAACTATGACATGTGGATCTATGAAATATATAACTATGACTTGTGGATCTATGACCTCTGAAACTATGCCCTATAGAACTTTGATCCATGGAACTATGACCTATGGAATGACCTCTAGAACTATGGCCTATGGAACTATGATCCCGAGAACTATGACATGTGGAATTACCTTTGGAACTATGACCTCTGGAACTTGACCCCAAGAACTATGACCTTTGGAACTGGGACCCCAAGAACTATGACCTTTGGAACTGTGTCCCTAGGAACTATGACCTCTGGAACAATTACATTTGGAACTTTGAAATTTGGAACCATGACATGTGGAATGACCCCAAGAAATATGACCTCTTGAAATATGCCCTTTTGGAACTTTGAACTCTCGAACTATGACTAGTGGAATGACCCCAAGAACTATGACCTATGAAACTATGACCCCATAAACTATGACATGTGGAACAATGACCTCTAGAACTATGACCTATGGAACTATGACCTTTGGAACTATGACCTCTAGAGCTAACCCCAGATACTATGACATATGGAACTATGAACTCTGGAAGTGTGACCTCAGGAACTATGACCTGTGGAACTATGGCCTCTAGAACTATGACCTATGGAACTATGACCTCTAGAAAAATGAGTCATCAAACTATGACCTTTGGAACTATGCCCTTTTGGAACTTTGAACTCTGGAACTATGACATGTGGAATGACCCCATAAACTATGACCTCTAGGACAATGACCTGTGGAACTATGACCATATGAGCTATGACCTATGTAACTCTGACCTCTAGAGACCTATGGAACTCTAACCTCTAGAAATATGACCTATGGAACTATGACCCTAGGAACTATGACCCGTGAAACTATGACCTATGGAACTATGACTTGAAAATTGTGATCCCAGGAACTATGATCTTTGGAATGACCTATGGAACTATGAATATAAGAACTATGACCTGTAGAACTATGACTCGTGAAACTATGACCTATGAAACTATGACTTTTGGAACAATGAATCTAAGAATTACAATTTTAGAAGAAATCGTGATCATAAAATATTTCTTTTGATTACAATTTCAATGTTTGGGACTCATATGTACCAAGAACATGAAAAAGTGCATTACTAAATCAACTCATAGGATATATATATATATATATATATATATATATATAATAAAATTATGTAATATATACATAATTAGGAATAACACCATTAACATAATTTCATAAATGAAATTTCAACATATAGGACATATAGGAAATATGCATTTAAATATCATAGTCATGGATTATTAATGAACTTACAAATAAAATATTGCATGTTTAGAATGTTTTAATATAGGTACACAACATTGAAAGAGTAGATTTATTTGTTCTTGTTGTTATAGAAACCATTTGCTTGCCATAGTATTACAAAGGCTTGTTATTAAGATCTGATTGACTTCATGATCCCTCTAAACTTGATATAATGTTCATATCTCTTACTTAGATAATCCATGGTGTTTTTTTTGTTTTGATTGATATAGTGTTCCTTCTAAGCTTAGGAAATTGTGTTCCTAACTCTTTATACTTCACACAAATCTTCAAATTAAAAACAATAGAGATTTTAAAATGATAGGGGAAAGTACATATCAAATTTTCAAATAATAATGGTGCACAAATAGATTTTCTTACCAGTGGGAAAGAACTTTGTATATGATGATGTTTATCGTTATCATTTATTGAGACTAACTTTAATTTATAATTAAAAAAATTTATAAACCTTAAAAATACAAACTAATATAAATGTATTTTAATTTTTTTTAAATTGCAATTTAATTATTTTAATCCACATATTATTTTATAAATTTTAAATTAAAATAAAGGTATTACTAATATATATTATTTCTAAATTTTTGATGAAAAAAATTACAATTTAAATAAATCTCACACAATGTTCAATAAATTTCAAATTAAAATAAATATATAGTAGAAAAATGCATATTAATATTTAAATCTAGAATCAATAATTCATATTTCTTAGTGTATATTTATCCAATGATAAAGACCATGCATTCAAGCATTTGAAATCTTATTATATGAGATTTAATATTTTAAAATCTTATTATATGAAATTTAATATTTTAAAAGAGAATTAAAATTTTATCAACCAATCAAATCAAAATATCTTTTTAATTATTTTATTTATCTAATATTAATAAAAGAATGTGTGTTTATATTAATAATTTGATAACAAAGTTTATTAAGATAATTAATTTTATTTTGTTAGATTTACTTATTTTATAAAATTTGAATTTGAATATGTTCAAAATAAAATTTATAAATAGATGTTTAAAATCTTAATTTAATTAAATTTATTATTATAATGTTAAACCTTAATTTTATCATTTTAAATATTTATTTAAATTATGTGGTAAAAAATTAGAAATTATAAATTCAAATCCAACATATTAATGATTAAATCACTTTTCATTAAAATAAAAGAAAAAATCCATAAAATAATATAACTTTAATAATATATCTTTCACATTTAAATACTTGAACTTTTGTTCTTAAAAATAAAAATCAACATTCATTTACAATAGCTTAAATATTTTATTGGTGAAATCAACTTTTAAGAAATATCTTTGTTAAAAAATAACCATACACTTTGAAACAGAACCATCTTTATTAAAAAATAATCACTTTACCGCAATTTGTGATTTCATATATTGTACCATGCTTTTCATTTTATATATATGGCGTACCAGTTTAACCAAAACGTTGAGAAACAAAACACCATTGAAACGTCGATCTGTTCTTTGCTCTCACCCATAGGAGACATTACTTAACAAAACTAGCAACATACAAAGAGCCTGTAGTCATCTGTTTGCAAAGGCTTCAACTAACAAAACTAGCAACATACAAAGAGCCTGTAGTCATCTTTTTGCATAGGCTTCAACATTTGCACAAAAAAATCATTTTACAGATAGCCTAAATTTGTCTGCATAGGTTTCAACATTTTCACAAGAAAATCATTTTACAGAGATCCTATATTTGTCTACATAAGCTTCAACATTTGCAAAAAAAATCATTTTACAAATTATGTGAAAGAATTTTAAAACAAACTCGCTCAATTCAATTTCAAGTAAAGCCCACCTTCTTGCCAACTTCAAATTTCAAGCCTACCTCTTTAATGGAGTTCAAATTTCAAGCCTGCCTCTTGTTGAGTTCAAATTTCAAGACGGATGCATTAATGGAATCCATTGGCGCATCACATGGCATGGCAGATGGATGATCAACTATGGAATGCATTACCAACAAACATTATCCACCATGCACTAAGCTAGTGATTGGCTAGTACTTGTGGATAGTACCCCATATATACTCATGAATGACTCATGGATGACATAAAACATGACGTCGGATACTATGTCGGAGAAATGCGCATTTAAGTGCATGCGTTGTCAAACTCGCATCCACGTGCACAGTTTGGAGCACCCGTAATTTATTAAGGGTAGGTGGAAAGACATACTCCACATGCAACTAGTTTTAATGAAAATTGTCGCTTCCTAGGCACCCGTAATTTATTAAAGGTGGGTGGAAGGACGTACTCCACATGCAACTAGTTTTAATGCAAATTTATGCTTCCTGCGTCAATTTGAATTTTGATGTCCTGCCTCCTTATCAGAAACTTTTTACATACAAAAAAAATGATAGTCCTCTGGTTTTAATCTTGATCATTGCAAGAGATGCTCTTATAATTGTTTCTCTTTCGAGGTTTATGATCGTTTGTCTCCTGCCGATGAAGAAGAACCATGGCATTGAACACAATCAGATCATAAAGAGGAACATAAACCTCCTAAGTGCAACTATGAGACCAAACCTGGGCCATTTCCCAAACATCTATATGATGGAGTCATTGCCCACTTCTGGGCTGCCTTTGTAGAGGATAAGGTAATTTAATCTACTCATAATCACCTGCATCCAGATCTCGTCAATCCTTTTGCTTCCCGTTGTTTGTATTTTCCATAGTTTCAATTACATTTTCCATTTTTGTATTATGTAACTAATATGCTCATTATCATGCTATTTATTATGGGTGGCCTCAGCTCGTTCCCTGTCTTTGAGGATTTTTTATGGGCCATGGTGAGCAACAATAGAAAGTAGTGGAAGATTCGGTGGAAAAATTTCTAGTATTGGAGGAAGCTTTACGAACTAGCAGTTGCTTGTCAGGAAAGGCATACTTTGGAGGAGATAAGATAGGCTTCATTGACATCGCGTTGGGTGGGATGTTTCCATTTATCAAAACCCTTGAGAAGGTTATTGATACAATTTTCATAGATCCGGAGAAGATGCCCTTGTTAAATGCATGGATTTCCCTCTCGATAACTGCGAAGACAGAGGAGTGCAATTATCGGGAGGGCAAAAGAAGAGGATTGCGATAGCCAGGGCGATCATAAAGAATCTGAGCATATTATTGGTAGAAGAGGCAACAAGCGTGTTGGACATCTAATCGTAGAAGATCGTTCAAGAGGCGTTGGACATAATTATGGTGGGGAGAACTAGTATCGTGATAGCTCATCCACTGACTACCATTCAGAATGCATATTCAATTGATGTGATTGAGTAGGGACGTGACTCTTATCCGATGAGAAAAGGAGAAGGCAATCCATATTACTCTCTCGTCAACATGTAGCGACACCACAACTAGATTCATATCTTTGTCACTCAAAATGATTCCCCATGATCCATGTCCTAATTCTTTCTTAATGCCTTCAAATAAATTTTGAAGTTCAGAATCTGATCCATGTCTTCTGTTTTCTGCATTTAATGGTAATTTGGTAAATATTGTTACATAATGATAAATTGATAGATCCATCCCTTGAGCATTTATATATATTTTTATTGATATGATAATTGTTATGGCGGACGATATGCATTATGCTAGTTCAAAACCTTTTAAAAACGGTTTTTCGTTGCATTTGCATTCTCTTTACCTATATGGTGCATAATTTTCACTGTTGTCAAAATATAAAAAACACTTTATAGATAAAAGTAAATAGTATTTTAATATCAATTATATTATTTATAACAATTTCATTTAAAAAAAAATTATTATTTTATTTTTAAAAAATAATAATATATAATTTTTTAACTTTTAAAATTAAAAATTATTATTTTTGGTTGTTATTATTCCCTACCATGTGCCATGTATAGAATATAGCGGAAAAAAGTGATTTGAATTTTGAATATCAATTATACAATTTATGATTATTTGTTAATATTTTATAAAAAAATGTTATTAATTTTATTTTTTATAATATATATAAATTTTTAGAATTAATAAATGTTAATTTATGTTAATTTTTTTAAATGGAGGATTTGATTTGATAAAATAATTATAGTTGAGGTAACATTTATTTAAATAATAATAGAATTAAATTAAAAAAAAAATAATATTACTACGTATTTTTTATCCTATAACATTTGTTTACAAAATAATAAAAATCAAATCAAATCAAAATATTGTCATGTACTAGGTTATTAAAACAAGTTATGGCTTACAAGGTAATTGAAGACACTAAAATACATTTATACAACATTAATATTAAAACTTAAAAGCCTTAACATTATCATTTTAATTGGGATTTTGTGGAGACAGAAGGCATGCGCTATTCACATTTATTAATGATAATAAATTCCACTATCTTTGGGATGTGTTATTCACGTTTATTAATGATAATAAATTCCACTATCTTTGGGATTTAGTGCTAATGAAATATGTTTAGTGTTATCTTTGGAGACATTCGATAAAATTGGAAAGATAGAGGGAATATTAGCATGGCCCTTGCACAGGGATGACACATTTGGTAACGATAATAAATTTCATCACCTTTGGAATTTAGTGATCATGAAATGATAGAAGGTGGTGACTCTTCTTAGTGATTGATATATTTTTTTTTAATTTGAAGCAATATCAAGATTAATCTTTCATTTTTGTTAGGGATCTAACCTCCCTAAGGTGATGAATCTTCTCATGTCATCCGTATATGTGCATATATGGAAGGTGCATATACGAATGACACATATATGAAATGTATATATATAGAAGAAATTTACAGTAATCCAAATGCATCTTCCGTATATGCGTGCTTCCATATATGCGCATTTAAGGAAGTTGTCATCTGTAAATGCACATTTATATGTGCATTTATATGCATCGTTCGTATATGTGCATATATGGAAGTGCACATATACGGAAGATGCCATTATGGAAGTGGCCATCTTCCGTATATGCACATTTACAGAAGTTGTCGTTCTTATATGCGCATTTACAGAAGTTGTCGTCCATATATGCATCATTTGTATATGCACATATATGAAAGCGTGCATATATGGAAGCGTGCATATACGAACGACGCATATATGCCAAGTCCATTTTAGAGTCAATTAGTAGTATATTGTATACTACAATATTGTTTTTAATAGGATCTACGTTTACTACAATATTGTTTGTATACAATATACTACTAACTGAATTTAAAATGGACTTGGCATATATGCATTGTTTGTATATGTGTGCTTCTATATATGCGCATATACAAACGATGCATATACGAATGACATATTCCATAAATGCGCATATACGGAAGCTGGTCACTTCCATAATGGTGTCTTCTATATATGTGTTCTTCTGTATATGCGCATATACGTACGATGCATATAAATGCACCTATAAATGTGCATTTACAGATGACGACTTCCTTAAATGCGCATATATGGAAGCACGCATATACGAAAGATGCATTTGGATTACCGTAAACTTCTTTTGTATATGCACCTTCTGTATATGCGTCGTTCGTCGTTTGTATATGCACCTTTCGTATATGTGCGCTTCTGTATATGCGCATATATGGACGACACAAATATGGACAACAACTTCCGTAAATGCGCATATACGGATGATGCATATATGGAAGCTGGCCACTTCCATAATGGTGTCTTACGTATATGCACCTTCTATATATGCGTGCTTTCGTATATGCGCATATACGGACGACACAGACGACGCATATACGGATGACGACTTCCGTAAATGCGCATATACAGACTATGCATATATGGAAGTCGACCACTTTCATAATGGCATCTTCTATATATGCGTGCTTCCTTATATGCGTATATACAGATGACGCATATAAATGAGCGTATAAATGTGCATTTACGGACGAAAACTTCCTTAAATGTCCATATATAGAAGCACGCATATATGGAAGATGCATTTGGATTACCGTAAATTTCTTTCGTATATGCACCTTTCGTATATGCGCATATACGAACGATGGCTTCCGTAAATGCGCATATACGAACGATGAATATACGGAAGTTGGCCACTTCCATAATGAGATCTTCTGTATATGCATGCATATACGTACAACAAATTCTGTAAATGCGCATATACCGACTACGCATATACGGAAGTTGGCCACTTCCATAATGGCACCTTCCATATATGTGTGTCTTTTGTATATGAGTGCTTCGGTATATACAAATGTGCATATACAGAAGCAAATTTTGTAAATGTGCATATACTAACAACGCATATATGGAAGTTGGCCACTTCCATAATGGCGTCTTCCGTATATGTGCGCTTCCATATAAGCGCATATACAGATGACGCATATAAATGTGCATTTACGAACGACAACTTCCTTAAATGTGCATATATGAAAGCACGCATATATGGAAGATGCATTTGGATTATCATAAATTTCTTCCATATATGCGTGCTTTTGTATATGCACGCTTCTGTATATGCGCATATATGAATGAAGGCTTATGTAAATGCGCATATACAAACGATGGATATACGAAATCTAGCCACTTCCATAATCATGTCTTTCGTATATGCGCATATACGGATGACGCATATAAATGCACGTATAAATGTGCATTTATAGATGACAACTTCCTTAAATGAACATATCTGGAAGCATGCATATACGGAAGATGCATTTGGATTACCATAAATTTCTTTCATATATGTACCTTTCGTATATGTGTAGTCCGTATATGAACATATCTGGAAGCATGCATATACGGAAGATGCATTTGGATTACTGTAAATTTCTTTCATATATGCACCTTTCGTATATGTGTAGTCCGTATATGCGCATATACGGACGACGCATATATGGACGATGCATATACAAACGATAACTTCCTTAAATGCACATATATGGAAGCAGGCATATACGAAAGATGCATTTGGATTACCGTGAATTTATTTCGTATATGCACACTTCCGTATATGTGCATATACAAACGATGCATATACGGACAACGGCTTCCCTAAATCCGCATATACAGAAGATGCATATATAGATGACACATATACAGAAGATGCATATATGGATGATGCATATACTGAAGATGGGCACTTCCATGAATGCACATATATGCGTCATCAATATATGCACCTTCCATATATGCGCGCTTCCGTATATGCGTATATACAGATGACGACTTCCGTAAATACCCATATATGGACGACGCATATATGGAAGCTAACCACTTCCATAATGGCGTCTTCCATATATGCATGCTTCCGTATATGAACATTTATGGAATTTATCGTCTGTAAATGCACATTTATATGTGTCGTCTGTATATGCGCATATACGGAAGATGCCATTATGGAAGTGGTCAGCTTTCATATATGCACATATACAAAAGTGTGCATATATGGAAGATGTCATTATGGAAGTGTTCTTATTGGATGCCAATAAATTTCAAAGGGTTGCAAACCTTTATTTTCTCCTAACAATAGTGTTGTCTTTTACAAGACTAACACCATTTCATCCTACCAATGTGATTTTTCCTAGGGCATGTATGACTAAGGATGTGATGGAAGATTTAAGGAGGTTTATTTAGGACATGAAGGTCAATGCCCATATAGTAATATTTCATAAAGAATATGGTGTCTTTTGGTGCAATTCATATGAGAACCTTCCAGTGGGAAATGTGGTTAAGGTGTACAAACTTATATTTTTCCTTGTTAAGTTACTTCTCATGTTGTCCAACTTCAAAAATGGAAATTGTGACTTCAAAACCATAAATCTAGTTGAACAAAAACATTTGAAGGTCAAGAGATGTTTGGAAGCAACATTGCCCATTGATGCCCACCAATAGTAAAACGCCCCGTAAAATCTTGACGAGCCTTAGCATAGTTAAAAAATCTAGACATTAATGACAAAATCTGCAATTCTTATGCTAATCACTCTAATTATCCTTTTTAATGATGAACATACATATGTTGTCATGCAAGAAAGTTAATGGCTGAAATCACAACCCTTTATTTATTGTGACGACGAAAAATATTCAGACCATATCAAATTGTGTCCATTAAAATACCATATGTAATTAAAATCCCATTTGTAATTAAAAACCCATTAAATATGGCCATTTCCAAAGTCTCCTTCGTCACTTCTGCAACTTCCACATATTCTCCCTTTGTTGTGGAATCTCCAAGAGACAACTATTGATCCAAGACTCATGAGATAGCCTAAAGTTGATAATCTAGTTTCCTTATCCACAACAAAGTCTGAATCAAAATATTTGATCAGGTTGAATTCATCTACCTTAGAGTACCTAAGTGCAAAATCTTGAGTTCCTTTCAAGTATTTTAGAACTCTTTTTGCAGCAGACCAATGTCTTTCACAAGGATTTTTCATGAACCAGAAAGAATCCCAACAACAAATGAAATGTCTGGTATGGTGGTAGTAAGATAGATAATACTTTCCATAAGTTGTCTATACTTGGTTGCATCCTCAAATTCATTCCCTTTTTTGATGTGAGTTTCAAGTTCTATTCCACTAGAGTAGAAACATGATTGCACTTAGCCATGCCAAACTTGTTCAATAGTTCTCCAATGTACTTCTTCCGGGAGATGAATATGTACCTTGAATTTTGAATTGCCTCAATTCCCAAATAGTAGTGAAGATGTCCCAAATCTGTCATTTCAAAGTCTTTCTTCAACTCCTTCTTTATGGATGCAATGTAGCTTTCATTGTTCTCTATTATCAACATATCATCTACATATACTACAAGATATACAACAATTTTTCCAACTTTCTTCACAAGCAAAGTTGCATCGTCGATAGAAATGGCAATAGGATGCTTACATCGTACATATAAATATGATACAACCTTCACTATATTTATTAAATTTTATCACATGATATCATTCTTCTCAAAACCAAGATGCTAGTGTACCAATTCAAAACGACCAACTATACTAGCATAACATCTCTACCAATTCAAAGTGACTAGCATGCTAATTAAAAATAAGCAGTGACCAATGGTCCTCGTATAAACTATTGGGTTGCCACATTCACGACCATGACTATCAAGCAAACCCTCAACATCAAGAAATGACAATGATTAAATAATGTGGAAGTTGGAGTTAGAAATGAGACATAAATGGTGGTCTTTACATGATACCATTCACACAAGCAATGGGAGTGTGAATTGAACAATTGACGAGGGCGTGAAATTAACAGTCGACAGGCATAAAACTAAGGTTGATATTCTCTGTGGGAAGTCAAATGACGATGAGTGTGGATTGTGAGGTCGAGAGGTGGTTGATGTCGTCAGAATCAAGGTAGC